>JAHPZR010000386.1:0-35000 GCA_019787425.1 Platygyra sinensis | reverse complement strand
TCTGGCCAATTGGCTTTACTGCTGTCATCTTTCAGGAAATGGTGAACTGAACGGGTGCTTGAACCAGTTCTCAATGGTGCTCTTGCACGCATGCATGACTTCACCTCTACTGTCATCCAATCTATGAGTCCTTGTAATGTCGCCTTTGTAAATGCGTGACTTTAGATTTGCGTGACGTTTGTGTTATAGTTATCCATTGTGTCATTTGATTCCTTCGGATAGCCTTTCTCTCCCGCTGATTTTTAGTTATCGTATTGTTTGCCTTTTAATTCATTATTCACTGTTCGCCGTTCACTCGCGTTGTGCATCGCAAGTTGGTTTGTTAAGATTTGGATTCAAGCCATCGGCATAAAGGGACCGATATGTAAGTTGTTTTTGTTCGTTTTCACTTTTGTAGCTTGCCCGATTTATGCAGAGTAGCGTTTCTTTTGATACGAGCTTATGCCTTTAGTGTGAATTATGTAGTCACCGCCTTCGTATCAGCAAGCGGTTATTTCTAATTATAATTTTCCTTTACTCGGTTGTGAGCAAGCTCTTTCATCTTTATTTCGTGTTTATATTTTGTATATATACTTTGTGTTGCCGTGGCATTTAGAGTTCATTTATTAGTTCCTTTTATTATGTTAGATTCATTTACGCTGTTATGTTGCCACATGTTAAATCAAGGACAATTGTTTATGTAAGTCCCCTTTTTAATTCTCTTACAGTTTACAAGAGTGATTAAATGTCTCTGTAATGTATCCCCTGGTTTGGCGTGGTATTTCACCGATCACGATTTTCTTGGCACTTCATTCGGCCTTGATGTTCGCTTGCCGCTACAGCCTTCTTTCCGTCTCGTTCCAGTTCTCTAGACCACACTTTACGATCGTCAGTGCACATTTTTTGTTCAGTAATGGACAACATATAACTATTATCCATATCGCTGGGAATGCCCACTTCCTTAAGACTGTTAAAACACCGCCTAACTTAGTGTACTAGATCACAAAATGGAGCATCTTCTCCATCTTGAAGTGCCCAGAACTTAACGATATCTTGCGTTATGGTGTCCGAGATGAAATGTGGATCGCCGGAAATTGAATCCAAATATTCCCAACCAGCGTCATAGTTAGTGCCAATCCCTTTAATTAACTCAGCGGCTTTCCTGGAGACACGTGCGTAACAACATGATCGAATCTCGTTTGGTGTACCGGCCTTCAATTGTGTGTTTAAAGTCTGCTTTAAAAAATTCCATACTCTCTCATGTTTCCAGCGAACTTTGGCAATTTTGGCTTCTCCATCTTAAAACCACAGGTGTTACTTGAAGTACTGGGACCACAAACAAGATTTGGAACTTGTACATTTTCTTTCACACTATTATTTTCATTATTTAGGGGTGGTGTTGAGTTTCTTGCCCAGCATTAACAATAGGGATCTGTTCATTATCATGAGAGGTGGGGCTGGAAACCACATCCATTCCAGATTGCATACTTGAAATTCTGATGGGGGTTGACTCGTTACTGGCAATTTTCTCAGTAGCAGCATTACTTTCCAAAGTTTGATTTTCTTGGCGAACTACACTTTCAAAATACATCTTAGCTTGCATTACATAGTTCATGAGGGAGCTCTGGCATTCTTCCATCCAACTTTCAGCTTCTTCAAACTTCATATCATCATCTATAAGTTTCGCGTAGTCTTCATGCTTGACTACCAGCTCATCATACACTTTCTCGACTTTATCTAAGGCGTCTCTTAGCTCTAATCCTGGTCTTTTAACTTCAATTACATTATTCAACCAGTTACCACATCTTGTGAGGGCTGCTTTGATTTCCTCCAGATCTCCTTCGCTTCTTTCAAGTCTTCTTTGGCCATTATGGGGCTGCAGGGCTACTTTCCCCACGGGTCAAACCATGTGTAAGCGCACCTTCACCATTAGGTTTTTTGTATGGCATATGTCAATATGCCACAATGGGCTTTTTTACACAGATGAAGGGCTCTGCCAGAAAACATTGTACAATTTTTTAATGTTTATTGACACTTTTCAGAGTTTTTCGTTAACTTTTTACTATAAGACTTAAATGTGGTATGTCGGTATTTTCGGCAAATCTGGGAGAATAAAATAAATATCAAGACCTTGATACACGTGTATCCCGAAAGCTGATTTTCCTTGCCTCGGAAAAAGTCCAAATCAAAACAAATACAAGTCTTACCGCCAAATGTACTTGTTGCTTGTCATGGATTGCAGTACCTCATGGTATTTCCGTATTTTCCAAAAAGATGGGTCCATATCATATGATTTCAGGACCACAGTACCTCTCATTTCATGCAGTGATTCATGCTTTCCTTTGTTCACTCTACAATCGACATTTTTGGGGTTGTGGATCTTTAGATCTTTCTTTATTCGTTAATGCCTTTTTCTATTTTGTCATTCTTTCATGCTTGCATTTGTTGATCACTGTGAAAAAAAGACTGAGTCTTACTTAAGATATGTCTCAATAAGGAACTCTGATTGGAGTAGATGACATATAACTTAAGGGTGCCAGTTGGTGTTCCTTCGAGTTTTTGCACTTGAAGCCCTTGTTCTGCCTCTCCACACCATTGTTGTTGATAGCCGGGCTTTCCTTAGCACCCATACCCATTTCTGTAAAGAAAAAGAACAAATTAGCTTTTGAGAAAAGGAAATTAGAGCAAAAGTGTTCTTGCAAGTGTACGTTGTGTTATGAAAGCCATGTCTTTCTGATGTTATTTCTTAAATTTGAGTTTGTCTTCCACTCTTCGCTGTTCTTCAGGGTATCGGATTTCTCCAGCTACTCTGTCTTGTCCAAGCCCTTTGATTGAGCAGGATAATTGTTTTATTATTCAACAAATTGATAACAAAATTGATTTCCAAGCTCGTAACATTTTTAAACCTTTCTGTCAACATTTTTTCACTTCACTCTTTCTTCCACGTACAAAGCTATGTGTACCGCCGGATGACAGATATCGAGAGCATCATGACCATATTTGGATAGTGTTACAATTTGTTGAATAATAATAGAGAATATAAGCCGCTTGCAAAGTACCATGGATACAAAGAAACAGTTCTTATTTTGTTCTTCAACTTAATAAATATGTATTCAGATGCGATGGAAACTGTTTTCAAAATAACGAAACATGGTTTTATGCACACTGAGCTACGCTATAGCTGCATGGTATGTGATGCTTGATGTACGATGCAGCGTGTTCAAGACACGATGCACGGTGAACGGTAAAACGGTACACGATCGATGATAGCGCAGGATACACCATTTGCCTTCAAAACAGCACGATGCACAGTGTTCAAAGAAACTGGTGTACTTTGGTGGGAATTATTGGACAATGCTGTTCTCATCTCAGAAAAAAACGCCACACAGCCAGAAAAATATGCGAATTGATCAAAACGACAGTCCTTATAGCTTGTTTATTTTATGAACCACCCAACCGTGACTTTGTTTGAAGGTAGGATCACTAAAGCTATTGTAAATGTTGATTGTAAATTTTGCCAGTGACAGTCATGATAGCCATTGGACATTTCGTCCTCATCTAATGAAACGTCTCATTTTCTGAAAAGGCTATCTTTAACTCAACACAAATTGCAGCAAAAGAAAACTTATTTTATGAACTTTAAAGTTTTATATTTTTTAGCCCATCAGTGTAGGTAAAACTTGAGAAAACGCAATTCATTTTGTGACATTCGTGTTGTGTGTTACATGTGACATGTCAAAAATACGTAATTTTGACCTTCTATTTGGCTAAATATCTCAAACTTCCACCATAGAGAGTATTTTTTTCTAAAGAGCAAAAAATCCAGGTATTTTCATGCTTTGATCAAAATTTTGTCACTTGGGATGAAATGTAATTGAAATCGGTACTTGACAATTACTCAACAACAGCATGCAAATAGCCTTCGGTGTAAAAAAAGTAGGCCTTTTGTGGATGTCTTGACCATCTCCTCATCCTCCTGTTCACTTCAGTGCCCCTCTTCTCTTTGCTGTAAGTTGCATATGGATGAAGTTCAAAATTATTGTTGGGCAATACCACCTTGCAAAACTCCACTTTCTTTTGCTGATCTTCCTAATAAATTTTAAGTACCTTTCTTTTAATTACTGACTCGTAAATGTAACTTCTTATGGTCCTGCTAGACAGGCAATAGCATCGGTTTGTTTTCTGGATGCTTGTTTCCCTTGGTACAATTCTTGACAGACAAAGATCTTTAGGTGTCTGCTCATCTCTCTTTCTGATATATGCCCATGCACTTTAGTTGCTAGCCTATGATCTATCCACTGAAAGGACAACCAGTCTACAGAGGGAAAATTAAGAAATAATTCAGTAATAAAAAATGACTTCTGCTAGGACACAAAGGAGAAAATGTGTCAGGATCGGCTTGATAATCAAAACTAGCAATAAATCTAAAGTTACATCATCAATTGGGTTCACAGCATGTTCATCAAACAGATGAGAGATGCACATGAATCCACCTTTCAAAGTGTTGCTGTAACTGTGGTCTTCTAGAGCGTTGTGTAGCCCTTTTGATTGAATTTTGCAGTGTCACTCCATCATTTCTAAAATCTGATGAATTACAAAAAAAAACTCAGTTTTTACTAGTTTTAGACACATGGGCATGGTTTGATTTCCATCTCATTCAAAACTTATATTTGTTTACCTTAAACTCTGGGAATTTGATGATTACCCACATATGTACTTGAGTAGAACAATTAAGTTTCCTAGACTCTTGAAGCAGTTTACTGGCCCCATTTTGTTATAGGTGTGGTCACCTTCCTAAAAAGGCAAGAGAAAATGATAATAAATAGAGATCTTTTCATCACGCTTTCATATTCTGGCTGTAACAATCATGTGAGTTTTGTCGGAACACAGTAAAAGAATTATATGGAACCCATCTTCTCGTGTTTATACAGCTTTTTGTACTGTACCAAGCAAGAAAGCCGGTGTATTCTCTGTTATGAAAGGAAAAATCTTCTTAAAAACTCACTGCTTGATTCTCTTTTTCTCGTAAAGATGCCTATCTATGCCATGCTGACCAGTCATACACCTTGTGATTTACCACAACCAAATGGCATGCTGTCAAAAGGAAAGCTACTATCCTCCATAAACCCTCCTGTTTCTTAGTTCCCATGTCTGCATTAAAAAAGGAATGTATTCTCGATAAAGGAATCCATTAGCAATAAATACTATCATGTACTTTGTAGTCACAATTCAGCCTACTGTTAGTTCCTGTTACTGGAAAAAAAATTTCTACAGGTGTTTTTTAACACTGCACAACATGACGTTTCTTAACATAAGCGATATTACTGTACTGCACCTTCCCTTGTTGAAATCAATTTTCTGCACGTTATTAATTGGAAAACTAAATGGACTGTTGACCCTTGATTCTACTATTTTACAGGGATGGGAGGTGGGTTTCACTACTTTTGATGGTCTTTACTTTTGAAATTTTAACAGTCTGTTTTAGCAGTGTGTTGGAACACACCTTAAAGTCATTGATGTTCCATTGCATGGTCAGCTAAATTTGGTTGCTGCACAAAGCAATCCTTGCCCCAAACCCTTTACTTTTGGGATTGTGTGACATGTTCTTTACAGTGACTTCATTTTCTTCACACAGAGTGCGAAAATACTGTTTGGAGTATTTAGCTTAGATAACGAATTGGCGGACACTCACTCTTGTTCTAAGTTTCGTGATATTGTCACTTGACCCTTACCGTTTGAAAACTCCAAATGTTGTTGTTAAATGGCAAACGAATTTTAGCTCTGACCAGAAGTCTTAAAAGAGACTTGTCCTTCCAGTAGGGCGACAATTAGAGTTTCAGAATATATTAGACCAATCTATTGCTCTCAGTTATAAGGTGCCAATGTTTCATAAGAACTTTTTTTTTAGGTTAGTGTACTTGGGTTTGAAAGTCATGATGAAAGGCAAAACATTTCTGGATTTCTTTGTTTCTCTTTGTAGAGCCTCATTTGGTTATGAGAATTTTACTTCAGTTAAAATATTTTTGGCAAGTTCTCTAGGGTGGCCTTGCTCAAGTAAACGAGTTAGAAATTCTAGCTTTCGTAACTCAAAGTTTCTTTAACCGAGTTTGTTCTCAGTAAATGCAACGCTTAACACTGAGAGGGTGACTGTGAAGGAGAGGTGCTATAAATTGAAAGGTTTCTGTGGGCTGTAATGTTGTTTGGACATCCAAAAGTTTTGTTTGTCAGCGAAACATGGGCCTTTAATATCAGGGAAACAATTTTTTCTGGTGACATTTTTGTGCGTGAATTTGATCGTGGCGTAGAATGAACTGGTGTAGACTTGCCCCAAGTTGTCTTTTTATGAGAAAAAAAACGAGCGACTAAAAAGGAATTTGGACAAATGTGACCCTCCATGGGAAAACGTACACTAACGATCATCCGTTAAACGTTAAAAAACTAACGGATTGTTAACGGATTGCTAACGGCTTTGAAGTCGTCCTAACGCTTTGTACTAACGTTCTAACGCTCGGCCCTGACCTTCTAACGGTTTGTTTAACGCTCTAACGGTTTGTTCTAACGCTCTAACGGTTTGTCTTAACACTCTAACGGTTTGTTCTAACGCTCTAACGGTTTGTTCTAACGCTCCAACAGTTTGCAGTGTTAAACGTTCTGACGGTTTGTCCTGAAGTTCTAGTGACTGATCACCACTTCTAACGGATCGTAAGTTGTGGATAATGTGAATGAAATCATATATTATCAACTGCGGAAATTGAATCAGGATGAATCGAATCGGTTTGTTTTTAGACTTTTTTGCGGTCACGTATTATCTCTCACCGTTTAACGTTTACATATTCTAACCATTCATTTTCCATTTCTGTTTGTGTTCTTCGCGACAGCGGCCGTTTCTCTGTCACGAAACAAGCGAGAGACAGAGTCATAAACGAGCAAAAAAGCAACACCAGACCGCCATCGATAAACAATTCATCTTCATTCGTCTTTTGTTGTTGTCGTGCAGGGATTGACTAACGAACGCATACGGCTAACGCTCATCATAACCAGAGTTCTCTGTAAGCTCTGGCGACCGGTGAAATTCGCAGAAATTCAGCGTCTAGTCATCCTTGGCGCACCGGCTACTCAAAGTAAATAACTTGCAAATAATTTTTATTTGTAACAATGTGAGCCTGAGCATCATAAAAGTAAGCACAAAATAATACTATATGTCTCATTTTCTTGTCAACAAATGCATAGCGATCAAAAAATACAACTGTTACAGCTGTAAGATAAAGATTTCTGAAATCACTTGGGTCGTGAGAATTGCCGCAAAAACGTGACGTGGGCACCGAGCCGTGACAGCAGCAGCCGCATGCAACACTGAAATATTTGACAGCCGGGGTTAAAGGTCACTTTTTCCTCTGAAAATGAAGCGATTAAAAATCACTGCTGAGTGTCTGGAACAAATTGAAAAGAAATAGAGATGAATTGTTTTTTCAACTCAAAATTATTATTTTTTCTTCCAGCACACAGGCGTCAAATCTAGTTGATTGACACTTCATGTTCACAACTTCACAAGCTTTATGCAAATTTCTTTGTAATAAACGTGATGAACTGAAGCCAACAGTCATATCAAAGTCATTGATCCGCTTGAAAGTTAAAATAACTAGCGTTTTAAACAGAATATTTCGCCTTTTCAATCAATTTTGCACATCTTGTAGAACCAGATAAAGATTTTTGTTTGTCATGACGCCACAAATTCACGCTCGGCGGCACATTCCAATAAAAACAATCACACTATGAACAACTATGCTCGTGAATTACTCATCAGTAAATGGCGCACCATAAACACTTTTGTGACGCAATTCAGCGTTTAAGATAGAGTATTTGGACTCCGAGTATTTTGCCGTTTCAATCGACTTTGTGCGTCTTGTAGAACCCGAAAGAGACATCACATTGCCTGTCGTGACGCCACAAATTCACGCTCGCGATCGGCGGCACATTCCGAATAAACTTCACTCTTTGAACTATGCTCGTGAATTACCCATCAATAAATAGTGCATCAGGAACACTTTAGTGAAGAAATTCAGCGTTAAAGACAGTCTTTCGAGTTTCGTTTATTAGAAACTGCCTGCCAATCGAATGTCGTCCCTCAGTTTTCTTACGAGAAGAGATCATCAGACTAACGGATTCATGAAAACGGATACGGCTAACGCTCTAACGGGCAAGCATTGGGTGCTAACGGATTGACAAACGCTACTAACGGATATGACTAACGCTCTAACGGGCAAGGGTCACCTGCTAACGGATTGACTAACGCTACTAACGGATATGACTAATGCTCTAACGGGCAAGGGTCACCTGCTAACGGATTGACTAACGCTACTAACGGTTTTATCAAATGATTCTAACGGATGACTAACGCACAGCTAACGTTTTAGCCCGTTTAACGGAAGATCGTTAGTGTACGTTTTCCCGTGGAGGGTCACAAATGAGTGACAAAGTTGTGAGGAAGACGACTTGTCCCGCCTGCATGGATTTGAATTTAATTTGCATATTGTTGGCAGGAAATTACTGCTATGACATCATGGATGCGTGTACGCAACCTCATTCCCATGGTTACGGCTGGTTTACGTGTCCTGCTAGATTTTACCAGATTCCAGAGATGTGATTGAAGGCAGGGGCTGGAAATTTATAGTTTCTCTCCACTGTGCTCACCTACTGAGCCCAGTAGGGAGTGGAATTTGTAAATTGGCAAAACTTACATTGAAGGCATCGTTACATTTGATATTGGAGTTCAATGCGTTAAATGCTATGCTCGGCTAAAAAGTTAGCTCCACATTTGGCTGAATTTTTCCCATCGACAGTCAGATGGTCTCTGGAATTTGTGGCGGTGAAAAAATTTGACAACGAACTTGGCACTGAAAACCACAGCAGTAAATGGACCGCGGGGTGAACTTAATTTTATTTTTCATTTGGCAAAATCACAACGTATAAATTTACTGGTTCATTTAGAATCAAACGCGTCGTATGTTCACCCTCAAAGTTAGTTTTGGATTTGATTTAATTATTCCCATGGACAGTTTGACGGTCATTCCCTTCTCTTGCATAAAAAGTCTACAAAGTATTTGACAACAACATTTTCGCGTTAAATATGAAAAGCTTGATTATTAAATTAAGCAGCTTACATTTTTTGATTGGCAAAATCATAATAACAGAGGCATTGATGTATTATATCAGATTATATGCAAAAACGAAAATGTGGTTAAAAATATCCTAGAAATAAGACAGCAGTTTTTATTGAAAGAGAGGCTAGCAGGACATCGTGGTACTGTCAACTTGGTAAAGAGACAGAGTAAACAAATCTTCCGCAAATTTTTGAAGCCGCTATATATTCTTTGAACCGCTCAAAATTACGGCCTTGTTGGCAAAAGGACTAGTTTTGCTCTCATTACTTTTGCCACAGTACTACACTGCTTCAATCCTTTATACATGTACATAGGTGTGAAATATCAGCAAGAAAGCCGGGGAAGACAACAAAAGCTAACTTGAGACAAGAAAAGAAGCTGAACTAAAAGTAGTATAACTGATAGCTTTCTAACAATGTAAAGATGAAATGCACAATGCACTTCATTAATGAAAACAGCTTCGATTTTGTTCTTTGTGAGAATCGCATGGACTTTTGACTACCAGACAAAGCTTTGGAGCCCGTGAACACAAGGTTGTATTTACCCTCTGGGGCTTCCTTGTTTTCAGTTTCAGAACTGTCTGACCCACAACAACAGCCTTGATTGCTTTTTCATGTGAGTTAGACACTTGATCATTCATTAACACCAACAAGAGGAAAAATTACGAGGCACACTGTCAATATCATCTCTTTCACCATGTTTGAATGATATGGAATGATCATGAGTCTATCGCAAACGGTGCGATATGAAAGGTAAGACTTTTCCTCAATCCTGTCGGCAAAATCATCAAAACATCTCAACCGCTGAGGTAGGCTTCTACCACCATCCTTTGATTTTCTCTGATATCTTCGAAATTAAGCTTATTTAAACCGAAGTTTATGGCTCCTCGCACATTCATTTTGATTCCGTGATCGAGGGTAAGCACTTGAGCAGAAGACCAAGATTCCAGGAAAATGACGTCAAATTTTATGACAGTTTTTGATTGGAGATTATTGCTGCCACACCTCCGAACACACCGCCGACTTAAAATCTGGTCAGTAGAAAATGGCGCGCTGCAGGTGAGAAAAGTCCGTTTTCTGCCCCACTGGACTCCCACGAAAACGGACTTTGAGAAAGTCTAGAACTGGCGAAATCAACAAAGTTGCTGATTTTTTGGGGGCAAGGTCTACACTGAAAAAATGTCGTCGATAAACAGTCCAGAATATCCCAATATCAAAGTGAAGAATGATCATCGCAGTAAATTTTCCAATTTAAGCAATTGGAAAGAAGAAGCCTGAAAAAATCAAGGCTTCAATGGGATTCGAACCCATGACCTCTGCGATACCAGTGCGATGCTCTACCAACTGAGCTATGAAGCCACACATTGGGAGCGAGGTCAATTTATTGAGTTCATTCTCCCCTGAGGAGTGAAATGATGTGAAGTACTCCTCAGATGTGTGGCTTCATAGCTCAGTTGGTAGAGCATCGCACCGGTATCGCGGAGGTCACGGGTTCGAATCCCATTGAAGCCTTGATTTTTTCAGGCTTCTTCTTTCCAATTGCTTAAATTGGGAAATTTACTGCGATAATCATTCTTCACTTGATCTACAACCGCAGTTCAAATATATGAATTATTTCATATATACTTCGCATCATTTCACTCCTCAGGGGAGAATGAACTCAATAAATTGACCTCGCTCCCAATGTGTGGCTTCATAGCTCAGTTAGTAGAGCATCGCACCGGTATCGCAGAGGTCACAGGTTCGAATCCCGTTGAAGCCTTGATTTTTTCAGGCTTCTTTCCTATTGCTTAAATTGGAAAATTTACTGCAGTGATCATTCTTCACTTTGATCTACAACCGCAGTTCAAATATATGAATTATTTCATATATACTTCACATAATATCCCAATATATTAGGACATCCATGACGTCACGTAACTCACGTTTCAACCAATGAGAACGGCTGTTTTGGTTGGAGTGCTGGGTTTCACAACAAACCCAGGGATTCAAGATGGTGGACAAAGAGAGCTGCAAATGCTTTCCAATGCCATCAATGTGGGTCTTCAGGAGGTACGCACTTAACTCGAATTGAGTTAAATACTGTTGTAACTATGAAATAAAGGGAAAGTTTGCGTTTGCGTTCCATGTCACAGACAATTTTGCCCAGATAAGAGCCCAGATGAGCTGCTGTTAGAATCGGTAAGCATCTTTACTCCATTTTTCTAAGAACAGAATTGATCAATATGAGAATTGAGACTTTACTCTTATAAATCTGGGGATTATCGGACCAAAATCTGCTGGACACGAGTGTTCTTTTTTGCCAGCAGAAATAAATTTTAGATGTCCAAAATGTTATATGTTTTGACTAAATCCAGGAAATGAAATCATTATTTAAAACAGAATTTTCAATAACACAATGAGAAATTCTTGTTCTGCTATGCAAAGTATACTAAGCTAATAAAATGTATGGATAGTTAAATCTGTTAATATATTCTTTGTAAAGCTTAAATTTCACCATTTTGGTATATATTTCAAATATTTCTTATATCTGTTTGTTGCTGTGATTTCCACATTAGAATTATGAAAGCTTACGTAGTATCATTGCTGACTTTAAGCGAGTTATTTACTCAAAAATATTAAAATATAATTCCTGGACAGGTTTACGAGGGATTATTCACAATCAATCCACATGTCCCAGGGGTTTTACTATGTATTTATTTAAAATAACATACAAAACAACTTCAGTCTTGAAAGAAAAATGAATTTTATTTTTTTCACTCCTAAGGTACTCTGAACCTTGAATTTGCCTCTTGGAAGAATGGAGGACCTGAAACAAATCACAAGTGCTTAGAAGATTATTACACTGATTACAGATGTCAACATTATTACAAATGTATTTTTCATTTTAAAATATGAATTTGTTTTGACTAAAGTTACCACATTAGTCTCACTAAATAAGAGACTGCTCTCAAGTGGTCTGACTGACTCTTATGTTTTCTATTTTTTTATTATATATTCATAAGCAAACTGATATGTTACCTGTTTACAACTAATGTTCTGCATTAGTTTTGCAATTAGTAATGTGTAACAATAATAATAATAACTAGTAATAACCAAAGGTTAGGAAAGTGCGGGCGAGGGCTATGCATGAGCCTCTTTACAGAGGTAATGAATTTATTCTGAAACAGTGTGTTGCGTTCGTTTTCTGTTGTGGGCATTCATATTTTTGGCCCTATGGAAAAGGGTTGCATAGTGTGGGCAATGGTTTGGCTATAAGGCAAACAAAGGCACCTTTAGTGTGGTTTTACTAAACTTGTGAAACAGTAGCAACAGTTTAACATTCCTTTAGACAACAGTTCTATTTTGTGTGAAGTTTGACATCTGTTTGTTGTTGTTTCACGTTGCAAATAAAAGCACGCTTAGTACAAAACGAACATATTGACTGAGTCAAGGTGAATTGATTTAACACAACAATAATTTATTTAAAATTGCATTGGAAGTACAATGATCATTTAGAAAGTGAACGTGGATGTTTTATGTTTGTATTTGTCTCCTACTCTTTGTTCACTCTAGTTAAGTAAGTTATACCAGACAATAAAATATGAAAGTGAAACGAGATATTGTTACCTAAACTCATTCATTCAAACTAAGTGGCATTATCTGTTAAAGTGCTACTGAAACGAAATTTTCGTATCCTCTTTTATTTGCTCAATCTGTAGCTTTCAACCTAGTTAAAATCATGGTGAATTTTATTTTTGTCAAATCCCAACGGAAAGTGCTGTTTTTAGCCTCCGAAGTCGACTTTTTCGAGCAAAACTGTGTCCGGGCTCTGGAACCGAGTTTAAGGACCTTGTGACGTCACTGGTTGTGTTCACGTATGAAGCGCCAGAGATAACCTCTTGTTTTCACTTGAGTTCATAGGCGTACGAGCCGGGGGGGCGGGGGGGGGGGGGCTGCAGCCCCCCCAGTCGCAGAAAATTTTGAGATTTTTCGGGCAAAACGCTGATGATTCGGGCAAAAGTACTCGGGAGAAAGCATTCTAAAAGGTAGTCAAGGCCTGGCTTGTAGGTTACTTTCACTGGCGTTTGTCTTGTCAAATCGGAGTTAAGGTCAAATGATCTAAGGATCCACAATTGCAGGTATTCTGTTTTGGAAAAGCCATATGCCAATTAAATGTGTACCGTGGGAATCCATGATGTTATTTCCATTAGTGACAAAAGGATGAAAGCAAAGGACGACCAAGATGGGCTCCTGCCAAGACTTATGTTTTTGTGGTGGCTCTGAAAAGAGCCCTTTTGAATGGCTCCGCAAAGTGCCGGTTTAAAATTTTCCTGAACTTCTCGCACGAGGAACAATTAACTGTTTCTTTTATAAGTTTCTGATTTTACCAGGCTGTCGAATGAAGTCATAGGCTAGGAGTATGCAATGTTTCAAAATAACTACAGTGGAATCCTGATTTCTCGAACCCTCATTTTTTTCGATCCTTCCGATAACTCAAACCAAAAGTCGTTTCCCTCTCCTCACTAATTTCACGAACTGTCCGGCCGATTTTTAAAAGCAATTTTCATCAGTTCCCTTGGATGTTCCAAAAAATCGGAATTCGGCTGTGTTTCCGTAATGATAACAGTTTCATTAGACGTAAGAATTGGGAACGTTTTTGTTTTTACTGCGATTTGAGTACGTATATACAACTGACACTTTCGGGCATTTTGTAATTTTTTTCGGGCAATAAGGTCGCCGCCCCCCCAAGTCCGAGGGTGCCCGTACGCCTATGCTTGAGTTATTCAAGTTTATTCTTCATATTATCGATACCTAGTAGGTTTCTTCCTTGTCATTTCTGTCCAGCCTTGACAGAAAATACACATCGTAGACGTTAGAGGGCGCCAGAGTGTAGATTAACGAAAATGAATGCTACAGATTAGAACAGTATATACCTTTCGAACATCTTGAGTACACGATTGCAGACTTCGAAGACGAATGTGGCTACTATATCAAGACCTGAAGCCTGAACACGATATATCGTCCTTTTGTTTTCAGCTTGGATCAGAAACTTGGATTCTCACTGTTATCTAAGGTCTATTTAACCTAGGTTTGAATATGTATCTTCCGCAACTTTACTGCATTAATTAAAAGCGGTAAGCACATTAGCCATCCGCACAATCATGAAATTATTAACGGTCCACAAGCTTTGCAGCGAGTACTAGATTGCACACAGAGGGCATATTTTATGATACTATTAAGTGAGAGTCGTTGTGAGCATTGTTGGAACTAGAATTGTGGTCTACAGCACGGCCAGTTTGCTTTTAATATCGCGGCATACGCATCAGTGTAAACAAAGCGGCCGATATTTTGCTTTTCTTACACGTATCAGTCCCAAATGCAACATTTCACGGCCGATGGATTACTTTGAGTTCCTTACCGTGTATTATGTCTAAGATCTTCATTTATTAGTATCCAAGTTCAAAGCAATTCGTTAAAACATCGCTAGTTTACATTTCGAAGCTTTATTTTCAGAATGTGAACTAATTTGCATATATGATCTTTTGCTGCCGACACGGTCACGCTTTCTTTAGTTTCCTGAAAACACGGGGTCATGGCAGCTTAGTTTGTCTTTAAAGTTTTAAATTCGTTACCTCTATATAAAAGACGAGCCTTTCTTAAATTGTTGCTGCTGTGGTAACTTGTAGGATGTAGCAGGCTCGATTTCCACCGCTTTCTCGTGTCCAACCAGATAAAAGGTCACTGTGTATGTAGCACAATCTTGTCCGCGGCGAGCGTCGGGTTTCCTCCGCGCGAAGCAACTCGAAGAATAGAAGCGTTGTTGCTGCGATTTGTGCAGCAATACTCCGAATAATATTTTCAGAAGCCGCTTTCTCTTGTTTTCATGTCTATTTTACTTTATGAGTGTAGCTATTGTTAAATGAGTGATCGCCATTTGGTTAAGTGTCCTGATCGTTTTGCGATTTAACAACTCGGACTCGTTTGCTTGCTTACATAAATATCCTGGAAATATCCAATTGAATAGACTATACGGTGTACAGCTTGAGGACGAACAACAGCACACTTGCTTTGAGATTAAAGAAGTGACACGACGATGCCCTCGCTGCAGATTGGACTATAAACAACACCGCCTTCAGCCCATGAGGCGAAATATGGTCGGAAGATTTCGAAGCGACCTCAACAGACATGAACAGGATCACAAGTTCACGCGCTGGATTTTGATTGGACAACGCGCCAGCTATGCATGAGCTGCACGTGATTCTTCGGCCAACTAGACGGGTTCCACGTGATAAAATTGCGTTCGCGTGAAAGCACCCGTGCTCAAATTACGTCCTTTCATTTCATTGGTTCTTACTGTCCCAGGGGACAAAAATTTCTCGGACCACCATTTCTGCAAAAATCGAGTCAGTGCAAAGCTATATAACTGCCGCGCATGCGTTTGTAACCAATGTTGAGATTAGGATTGCGGGCTCCGCTGGTCGCCCGCAATAATGAGCTTTATTTAACCACGGAGCACCTTCAGTGATCTGTTCTCCCAGGTGTCCCTGACACAAATAAATAAATAAAAAAATTAACTCTTGACAATAAACTCTTGTAGCTTCTCAGTCTTTATAATGATTATTTTGCAAAAAAATATTACTTTCTGGTGCATTCAAGCTTCATGAGGAGGCAAAAAGAATAAACACCTGCAGTAAACAGCTGCAGCGTGTATAGCTTTCAAAAAATGCAAAAAAAAGAAAGCATACAATGCCCCTAGCAAAATTAACTTGCATGTTTGCATGGCCCTCCACATCTGGTAAATGAGCACATACAGTGGCCCTCTACCCCTACAATGTCCCTCTGTCCTTCTTTCCCACAATGTGCATCTACCCATAAAATGTCCCTCTATTCCTCTCTATAAAACTCTTGTACCTTTTCAGTCTTTGTATTCATAGTGATTACTTTGCAAAAATATTACATTCAAGCTTCATGAGGAGGCAAAAAGAATAAACATGTACTGTGAACAGCTGCAGTGTGTATAGCTCTCAAACAATGCCAAAAAGAGTGCAATGCACCCTACATACCTTAGGTTGCATGTCTGCATGGCCCTCCATGTCTGATACATGAGCACATACAATATCCCTCTACCTGGGGGGGGGGGAGGTACTCCCTTGTATGGGCTATATAGGTATGCGCAACCCCGAAGGATATGGCTTTCAGCTGTTTTGGTCCTAAATAGGGTATCAGTTTAAGCCTAAGTTTTTCAGGGTTATCAATTCCAGCCTTTCCCATTCAAAGTCATCCTACCTTGTTTTTTTTCCAGTTTAAACATTATCTCTTGGGTGTTTTTCTTCCTTGAAGAACTATTGCTTCAAGGTTTGTTTTGATGTCAAGGCAATGAACACAGATCATTTCATTGATAATGACTCAAACTCGGCTGGACTTGGTTCAAGATGTCTTTTTTATCTAACTTAAAGTGCCACTGCGACGAAATTTTTTGACTTCATTGATTTTGCATTTTCTGAATCTTTAAGTGGTACTTACTCACCTGTCCAAGCCGTTTTGTCCAACAAGCGCAGGAAGATGTTTTTTTTAATGGTTTTTCCCGATAATTTTTCGTCCGCCATTATCAAATCACGTTCCTGCAACCCCATAAGGCCTTGCTGCTTTGTGACGTCATACTCCTAACCAACTGGGCTCACATGCCGAATTTTGTTATAACATCTCTATGTAGTTCGCAGTTAACTGGCTTCACAACATGAATCTAGCGCTCTAGTCGACTCGAATTGTGCCCGATCGATGTGTAGTACACGGATGCAGCAATAGATCAGATATGAATACAGGTATTTCTGCTCATTTTAGTCCTATGCAATTAAAAGTGAGCAAGATAAGTGGTTGAGATTTGTGCACACTCACCGCACAAACTTCAACCCGAGCAGAAAGTTTGTGGCGGGTGTCAGTCCATTTCGTGGAGGAATGTTTTTCACTGCAAGAGCGTTTGATATAGAAGGTTGTCGTCGTCGGCTTATTCTTGGCTCAATTCCTACAATATGGAAGATTGAGCCAGGGAAACAAACGACAACATCGCAAGGTAAGCCTAGTTTAATTTTATCTAAGCTTCAGTATTGTGTCAGCCATGAATTTTTTTCAGTTTTTCGTAGAAGTATCCTATATGTTAAGTGCCAGACATCTCTGCGATTTGTAAATATATCTTCAAGTAACTCATCAAGTTTAGTATTGTTCATATTGTCGCGCTGTTGTATTTTAGTTTTTTATCCCTTCTGTTTATTCCAGTCATGTGGCACACTCATAAGATTCTGGTTTACCAAAGAGCCTTTCAATGGTTTCCAAAATTTTCAAATCAACCAGAAATAATTTATTGTTTTTTTTTCTCAAACACAGGTTTCTATATCTGCTTTCCATATATATCATAAATGAGCTGTAACATTTCTCACAGTCACCAGAAGTTTCATCCCCAGAATCTGGCCACTCGGTAATTTAATGGGTTTTTAGATGTAGGCACCCTTCACGTTATGTAATCTGGTAATTGCTGTTCTTTTCACTGGATAGAGACAATGTTGTGAGCGAAACTTGTTTTCATTAGAGCATTTTGCTGTGTACATTTCCGTTGACCTAAAATAATCTCAAATGTCCCACAGTTTTGTACCCATTGCGAAATCTGTTTGAATAAAATGGCAGTTTAAACTCGGTTTCCTAAGTGTCAGTTTCCTGGTCCTCACCTTGTGCACCTTGATAATTATGCTGGACAGATGCATAATTTTACAGGTAATGGGGATTATTAGGGGGGCAAGGTTAAGCCATTTTATCATGCATCAACAATGACGAGGGAGGGGAAGGGAAAATCCAGTTTTAATCAAAACTATACACCTAATTGCAACATTCAAGAAATGAGGGGTGGCAGTATCTTTAAAATAATCCCTCACTGTGTTACCTCTAGAGCTTTAAAATTCCATGACTTGCCAGGCCTGGAAAAAGAGGATTTCCCATGTTTGCCATTACCCATGCAAACCCTGATCAGTGTTGCTTAATTCTTATTTCCCTTTATTTTTCTCTTTAAATTTATCCAGGCCTTGTTGATATTGCAATTAGATGTATTTTTAAACAGGAGGACTAAACAGAAAACAGAGAATACTGTGACATTCTCTCATTTTTATCAATGAGTTGGATATTTCGGAATGCAATCAGTCACACAGTCAGTGTTAACGTTATTGAGTTGCTGTGGTATACTGTGGAGACCCTGAGTAGCATGCAGTACACTCCCCAAGGAATATATTTAATTTCTGGTGCTTTAGCCAGTTGGAAGTTCTAATAGGATTTGTTCATTACTAGTCTATAAAAGCCAATTTCATTGCTGATCTTTAAGGAAGAATATTACTACATGCAGCTGTAAGCAAGCACCCCCTACATATTCTGCACCACATATTTTTGGCTATTTAGGGTCTAAAATTAACTTTTTTGACTTTGGCTACAGCTTTCAACTTAATGAAACCATTCCATCAGAAGCTACTGATGAAAAGTCTGCTATTGGCAAAAGGGGTTTGAATTTTCTGTCAGTGGAATTACTTTGGCCAAAATTAACATTAATTTGGGAATGAGATAAATATATGACAGTGGCATAGCCCTGAATATAGTTATCCCCCCACTGATGGCCAGTTGTAAAATTCTGATCATCAATGTGAACTTTTAGCAGCACTGGCAGCCATTCTCGTTCCCAGAGGCCGCGATCCTTTTGGTCAGTGACGGACATCGCGACCTCTGGCTATGCCCAACACCGGAAGTCCGTGATTCTCAATCTATTATGTTTACATAGCCATTCAAAACCAGAATGTAGTTGGACAGGGCCAGAGGTCGTGATCTCCATCACTGACCAAAAGGATCGTGGCCTCTGGGGACGAGAATGCACTGGCAGCTAGGAAGGGGTGATTTCAGACTCGGCTGTTGCCCCTCTAAAATTCCAATTTTTGGGGTTTCCCACTGTCTCAGGTGTCTGCGGTGTTGCTTTCAGCAAACAATGTGGTCAATGTGGTAAACTCTTTATTTTTCCTTTCGTTTTTAAGCCCTATAATTTGCTGCAGTAGCCAAAACCCAACTACTCAGACACACTTTCAAAACCTGGATGCGAAAGTAACTTACTAAATCTGCCATTCTTTCATGACATCTATCAACCTCCATGCAACATCTACATTCTTCATGCTGGACAACAAACTCCAATGAACAATTTATACACTTGCACCTATAACCATAACCTTACATGTACATGTATAGGTAAGCTTAAATTCAAAATAACATTAACAGTTGACACCAGAAATATATATAAATAAACTTGAAATACCTGAAGAACTAAAACTACCACTTTGATCTTTTTTTTTTATTTTGGTAATTGACCAAATTACAGAAATTTAAATCGTGCAAAATCTACGAAACAGACATTTTCAAAAATGGTGACAGATCAAATCAAACACAAATTCCTTTGAAAACAAACAACTTGAAATTTCAGTAGCTCTTTTACAAAAATAGACGCATTGATAAAAGCAGAAAGAATTGAAACGAAGAAATCAAATAAAATACCAGTCTGGTAGGTCTGTCTTGTCAGCAAATCAACTTAGAAGCATGTCCTCAGACTCTTCTTCCTCTACAGCTATTTTTTCAGCGTACTAGTATAGCTTCTTCTTCGGTGGCAATCTGGCTCGGTACTATCATCATCTGATTGGAAATCTTTACTTGCTGAGCAGAAGACTCAGAGCAACCTTCACTACCGCTTTCAGACAAACTTTACCCAAAATGAACTTTTGAATCGACAGAGATTTCGCTAATACTAAGATACAAACTCGACTGATTTCGACAGTGATCAAAGGTAATTCAATCTCGTGTTAGGAATATGACGTCACAAGTATAGATGCCGCTGCAAAAATAGCGGGCTCAACTAGAACCAATTTTGAGTAATGGCGGACGAAAAATTTCACTTTTTGAGCGGCAAAATTTTAATGAAGGAAGTCTTTTAAATTTTTCTTTTTGGACGAAAGGACATCGTACATGATGGTAAGTTATTTTGTTTAAAAAAAGTGGGAAAAAGAAATGTGAAATTTTGTTGCAGTGGCACTTTAAGTTATTATATGCACTGTATGTATTTTTGTTCTTGTTGCGACTGCATCTTGAATAAAGAATTCATGTGCTTTGCTTTCGTGCAGATCTGATAACCATGTATTGACAAGGGTCACAATTTTATCTTGCCTTGAAGATACTTTTTCCCACAAATTAGTTGGGACTTGGGACTTGGCACAAATAAAACATGGAGGAACATTTGGCGAATTGACCAAAACAGGCTCTTGCCAAGCTTTATCCATTTCACTGATGCTTCCACTTTGCACTTAATTTAATCAAGTTAATCAACCACTCAATCTGAGGTAGGCTTAAAACAGAGAATTATCTTCAAAATTACCATGTATGGACCAATGATTGGGTAAAATATAATGTAAAGTTTAAAAAAAATCTGATATAACTTATAATAGTAGGCAACCAAATTTCCACAGAAGATTGACAGGGTATTAGATATTTGTGATCCTTGAGTGTCTCTCCACAAATTCAAGAAAGAGCCTAATTACGTATATCATGGTTCAATTCATATTTCTTGCCAAAATGAACCTAAATGGGTTCATTTTAGTCAGTAACAAAGTGAAAATCGATCAAGAATAACACAAGTCAATCGTGTTACTCTCGGGTGTAATGGAAAAAACGATAGCAGTGTGACTTCTAGAAAAGTCTACCAAAAATATAGCTTGTCCACCACTGCTGAGACTTGGCACAATGAAAGTTTATCGACTAAAGAACTCAGGAAAAGACTGTGAGCTTTATGAAAAATATGTGAATACAAAAAAAAGACAAAGATTCTTCACCTACCTTGAAAATGTGTCAGAAAATCATCTTACATCTGCGTTTTTACCGCGCTAAACCACATATAACCTCTTGGAATTCCTCAACTAGCATCCAAAATGGCTGCTGAAAGCTTGCACTCAATGTTTTCTAGCTAAAAGTCCCGCATGTGTGCTCATATGAAACACAGGACAGCAGAATTCTACTTTGCCTGGGGTTTTTGAAAAACGGCTGCCATTTTCCTGAGAACAATGGTTTCATGATGTTACAGATGTCCTAATATATTGGGATATTCTGGACTGATAAATCTCTTCCAGAAGATCGGTTTTTGTGGGCTAGCTGCTAGTAGCTATTCTTGGATGTGAGCTATGAATATGACTTCGAAAGCTACTGCCATTTTGGTATCCATGCTGTGTGTTTGTCATTAAACTTAAAAGAGTTTTCTTTAAGGATCAGTCTCATGAGTTCTCCCAATTGTGTTGCTGGGATAGGTTATTTTGACTGATAATGTCCTTCGTAATATTGACAGACAACATTGATTCCCTCTTCTTGGCAGATGTTAGTGCAGAGTGAGTACACATCTAGTGAAACTAGAATCGCGTTATCTGGAAGTGGATGTGTTTTCAATGAAGTTTATGAAATGAGTGGTGTCTTTGATAGAGATGTGGTTTTTTTAGTGACCAGTTGTAAAGGTGAAATCAACAAAAACTTGAAATTCGTTTATGGTGGCGCACAGTTACCAGAAACAATAGGTCTGCCGACTGGTGTAGGTTTATGTATTTTGGTCAGCATGTAGAGTTCTGGTATTCTCCGTTGGTTTTGGCCGAATTAAGCCACTTGTAGGTCATTTTGTCAATGTCTGTTAGCAAACAATGTGTGACTATTGTTTTGACTTCTGCTGCTGTTTGGGATACTATGGGTTCTTTGGAGGTTAACAGAAATTCTAGTTGGACAATTGTTCTAAAACCTTCTTCGATTTCTGAGTTGTTATCCATAACAAACTGTAGATTTGTCCTGGTGCTAGTTTTAAGTGTTTGAGAGCTTGTCCTTGACTTGCAGATAAGTTGCCCTTTACATCAGTAAAGGTGATATTAGCAATCTCAAGTTTTGTCTGTTCAGGTAATTTTCTAGAGCCACTGCATGGTTGTGGTGGCAGTTGCCAGTTATATCTGATGTAGAACAGATGTGGATTGCTTTAGAATCAATATATATTTCAAATGCATAGAGCGCACAAAGAATTGAAATCTCTACTGAAATTTTTTTGTGAAGCCAGCTTTTCAGGGGTTGGGATAAATTGTGGCATTTAGCAAGCAAAGCAATTTCTTTGTATTGGACATATTTTTAATGAACTTCTCATTAGTAGTCTGAAGTTTGTTTTTGTGCTGATTTGTAGAGGCTTTCCGCTTAGTGGATCGCTTTTGACTAATGACCTTGCTTTGCATGAGTTTGGCGCGGGAAGAGTTAGTTAACCACACATTTGAATACAATGCAATTCTTTCTTTTTTATTTTCACGTTTGGAAAAAGCATTTACAAGAGTTGTAAGTTCGATGATCTTGGCCTTCAAGTCATTAATGCCATCAGCCTTGTTCTGCTTGTAGGCGACAAGATTCTTTCCTCTGCATGCTCACATTTGGCTTGGTCAGGAATCATAGTGGTTGATTTCTGCTTGAGGGTGTTGATGGCCTCAGTGTCTCTATTAGCATTTTTTTCCTGTTGCTGGATCATGAGATGGAGGAGTTGCTGTTCCACTCGTTTGCAGATCTTTCGCAAGTCAGTGTTGAAGTTCTGGTCTGCTCTGAGGTGCAGTCTGGGCCGGTACTGGAGACCAACAGGGCAGGAACTTTTGCTGACATGTTCTTTCTGGACACAGAGTGATTTCTTGGCTTTGGCACGTCTCGTCTCCAGGTAGGCGATTCTGTTCCGTAGTTAGCTGAAACCCTCTGGGAGGTGGCTGGGAAGCTGGAATTTCTTCCTCTGAGTTGGAACTGGCTATTTTCTTGGGAGACTTAATTGGAGAGATAGCTGGTGATTGGCTGTCCCTCTTATCAGTGAGAATGGCAGCAGCTAGATCATCATTTGGAGTGGCCATAGAGTTCTGATAAGAACTGTTTAGTTTAGCAAGACTTGTTTTGGAAACAGAGTGGGTTTCCTTCGTCAGTTGCTTTTTGTTACAATGCTCAAATGGCTGTGAGCAGTTGTGGCCAGGGCTCATGATTGTGCAATTTTATACACTGATTGAGACCGGTTCTGGATAAAGTGACCAATCAGAAGTTAGGAAATTTTGATCAGTTACACATGGTTACCACGTCTTCTATTGTTTACGTAAAAGATAAAGATAATGGCTGATCGAGTTCTCTAGGGTAGCCTTGCTCGAGTGAATGAGTTAGAAATTCTAGCTTCCTTTAGCCAAGTTTGTTCTCAGTAAACCTAAAAGTTGGCATAGAATGAATTGGTGAAATCAACAAAGTTGCTGATTTTCTAGGGGGCAAGGTCCATACTGAAAAAATGTCATTGTAAACCTCTTCAAGAAGATAAGATTTTGTGGGCTAGCTGCTAGTAGCTGTTTTTGGATGTGAGCCATGAATATGACTGCAAAAGCTACCACCATTTTGGTACCCATAGTGATGCCGTGTGTTTGCAAGAAATGTTCGTCATTAAACTTATAACAGTTTTCTTTAAGGATCAGTCTCGTGAGTTTCCCAAGTGTGTTTCTGGGATAGGTTGTTTTGACTGGTAGTGTTCTTTGTTAGTGTAGAGTGAACACACATCTAGTGAAACTACAATGAGGGACAAAAGTAGTTGAGGCACTTTTAGGTAAACATTGTTTTGGGGGAAAGCAAGGAAAATTTGACCAAGATGCTCTAATATTGAATTTTACTGCCAAGTGTCTCAACACTTTTGTCGCTCATTGTCTGAAACAGTAAACTTGGTTGTACTACAGTTACCAGTGTAGTACTTATTTAAAATGCCTGTCATTGCTCTCTTCTGGGATTTGGGTTCTTATGGGAAAATCGTGGCAAGCTAACTCGTCAGTACAAAAATCTGAGGAAATTATCACCTTTTTATGGAAGTGTAATCTTGCGCGACACTCGTGTGACATTCCCAATTTAGGGTGTTGGTCATCTCCACCATTTTTCTCTCCAAAAGAGGAATGAAATAATAAGGTGATTGTTGAAATACAAACTAGTGGTGGTACTCCCAAAGCCACACTATCTTGGAGTACCGTAAACACCCACGTATAAGCCGTACTTGCAGATAAGCCGCACCCCAAGTTTGGGAACTCAAATTTTGGAAAAAAAATTTGGAAAGAAATTAAAATAAATTGAAAGTGGAGTCTTAAGAAAGATGTCAGTTATGTGCATTCATTGTTTCCTCTTAAAGTTTCTAATTGAACAGAATTGAACGGGCCAACCTGTGCATTAACTAACATTTAAACAGAGAATACTAAAACTCTTACCTATAATTTTAGCTCTGTAATGGTATGAAAATCCGACTTAGACATAAATTTGATCTTTCTCTGGTATTTTTAATCCATTATGTTTCAATATGTTGACCGTTTCTCAATAGAATTTACACACAACAACATGAGTGCTTCGGTTTCGGTTTGTTCGTTTGTAGCTTAGTAACCAGGCAATTGATCAGAAGTTGGGAGTACTGGGAATGATGCAGTTTACCACGCGTATTTTGATTTCTGTCGAAGTGAGTGGCCATTGGCGGCAACGTAAACAACTTTCTGGTGGAAAGAGATTCCCTGCCGAGTGACATTCAGCTGCTCAAGAAAGGCAACGTTAAACCGGTTAATATGAACAAAAACAGGTCTTAGCCATAGAAGCCACCAAACTCGCGAAAGCAAACGTACTGTGGTATAGTCTTGTGGAGTTCTTATCATTTTGCTACACAGGTCTATTGAAATTGTAAAATTGTTGCTGAAAGGTGTTAATTTATTCAAATTAATGGCATGGTCTTCAGATGTTCTCGCAGATAAGCCACATCCCTGATTTGATATGAAAATTTTGAGCAAAAAGGTGCGGCTTAAATGCCGGTGTTTACGGTAATTCAAACGAAGACTGTACAGGAAGATCAACAGGCAACCACGGTCAACAATGAACAGCCATTAACTGACTTAATCAATATTGATAGTATCCTTTTACCCATCATTTGGTTACCCATGGTTACTCGTGGTTAAAGGTGAAAAAACCGCATTTATCTGCATTTAATTATCAATACTTCAAGCTGAACTGAAAAAGGAAGCAAAACCTTTGTACAACAGGAATTAAAATGAGACACTATATTATTTATCAGCTGCTTTGACCCTGTTATTGCTCATCTCCCTTTGAAGACGGTCCCATGTGTCTTGCCTTCATCTCATTGTTCTTTCTACGATAGACTGCACCAGAACTGGATGGAATGTTAAACTAAGGCAATGTACAGTATTGTGAAAAAGTAATGCAAATGATAATCATTGACTATTGTGCTTTGCTTTTGTGACATATGGACAATATTTCAGCGATATATGGCACATATAAGCGACGCATTACATGCAAGATTAACGACACTTGTCATTTACATGCTGCGTAATTCTGTGTATGATTTGTCTAAACTAATTCTCGAGGTTTCTGAAGTATTTGAAATTATGCCTTTCACTTAAACTGTTTGCTCGTTACAAAACTTTTGCGGCTCAAAATGGCAAATTTGAGCGACTTGGCGGGTTTTCCGTTGACCCTTACAACAGGAGTCAAGGGTGGAAAGCTCATTTTCGACTGCTCCAGTGTCAAGCAGATTTTCACCCAGAAATTTCAATTGCCCAGCCTCCAAATCGAACACCAGACAAACTGAAAGGTTGATGCTTCTTCTGGTGGCATTCAATTGAAGATCCATTTAAAATCCATGTGCTAACTGCCAAATAATTTTTGAGAAATGCAGCTTTTGAAGTGACCAGCATTCGGGCAGAATATTGTCAGTTAAGGAGCAACAGTCACGCTGTTTGCTCCACCCTGATTGGATGCATTCTTTAGCATCATCCAATCAGCATGAGATTGTTCAGAGGAAACAATATATCGCTTGATGCAAATGACATATTGCTCAGAGAAAATGATAAATCGCTTGAAGCAAACGATATATAGCTTGGTGCAAGTGATGTATCGCTCAGAGCAAATGATAAAACACTCAGAGCAAATGATAAATCACACCAGACTTAGCAAAGTATCGTAACGTCACAGAGAGTCACAGAGGAGAGCTCTTTTGCACAGGAAACATCTATCCACATCACAGGCAAAAGGTAGGTACTTCATGTACTGAGGGTCCTGGGTCCTATTTGCTGCCCGGAAACGTCGCATGCTAAGAGAACACTGTGCCAGTCGAACAAAACTTATATTGAGTTTTGAAATGCTATGAGAATGATGGGCCAGTGTGTTGACCAGTGTTCTCATAGTTATTTCACAAGTATATTCTTTCTTTATTTTGATTTTTGGCCTTGAGAATTTACTGTTGTTTTCAATGTCTATTTGAAATAATATTTTCTATTTGCATTCAATGTACATGTATGTTTTTCCAATTTATCCTTATCACCTTTTGTGTTAATTCATAAACGTTTTAATTCATAAATGGTGCCTCGGGTAAAAAATTTGATCATAGTAGCACTTTAAAAACAAGAATGATGATATGCGACGATACTGTCACGGCAGGTGCAATAGGTGTATGTGTAAAAATGTATACGGATTTAACGTTAAATCCGTGAGCCCCAAAATTAAAACATTACACGCCTAGCAGGATTTTAGTAATATCCTGCACGTATTTCTTGTGGGTGTTTTTGCTGTTCACACCCTGCATGGAACGTTCTTTGTACTGTATAGTTAAGGTATAAAATAAGTTCCTCATACTATCTTGTTTAATCCCTGACGAAGTGTGTAGTAATCACACGAAACCGGTCGGATAAATAAAAGAGTTAACAAGATTCGTTGCTGTGTGCTGCTCACTAGTACTTTTTAAAATTGTTCAGTCGACATAGCAGAAGCCACATGTTCAGCAACACTTCAGATCGCTCTGGTCTCAAGAAAGGCAAAGATGCCTTGAAGCTTAAAAAACGACAAGAGTCTGCGGATAGACAGAGTAGTGCGCGTGAGGAAGCCGTGGAAGATCTTCGAGCTGCCGCCGAAGAATCTCCAGATCCTGAGCTATGGATCGATGACCACTTTCAACGCGTTCTGAAAAATCTCGTTCGCAGCTTGGTCGATGCTGAAAATCAGCTTTATGGTCTTGAAGACCGTAGACAAAGACTTGAGTCAAACAGACGCGACGGGAAGGTGCCTAGTGGATTGAAGATTCGCAACATCACCGCTAAAGGCAAAAATGCCGAAAATCTTCAACAGAAATTTAACGAGGTGCTTAAAGAGGCGGAATTAAAGCTTCTCGATGCCACCATCGAGGCCCTTCAAATCGAAGAACAGCAAATTAAACAACGGTGCGCAGAAGAAAAACAAAAAGTCTTGACTACCATTGAGAATTGGAGAAGCTCATTCAAAGCGAGCGACCCCTCTTTGGACATCGAGGTGGACCAATTCGTCATATCAGCGAAATCTTTTGCGGATGACTTTTATTTCGAATGCGCTGCAGAATGGACTTCTAAACGGGTGGCGGAGGACATCAAAAAAGCTTCAAAAACCGCAAAGAAAGCTGAAAGAATGGACACGGAATTTGCCGTGAACGAGCAATCCATCCTAGACATGGTTCAGCGGGCGGTAAAAAAGGAACTGGGTAAACACAAGCCTGTCTCTCCACCAACAAAAGAGACCTCCGCTTGCCGTAAGAACTCCAGAAACCGTAAAAGTGATAGATCCAACTCTAGAGGTCGTAAAAATGACAGATCCAACTCTAGAAGTCGTAAAATGACAGATCCAGCTCCAAAAACCGAAATCTTAGCCAAAGTCGTAACCGAAGGAATTCCGCATCTCCCGGCGATAGCACACAAAACCGACGCAGCCGATCAAAACAACGGAGACAGCGAAAACCACGCCGCGTTAGCTTCTCTGGAAACCAGTCTCCTGGAAGGCAATCAAAAAACGTGCGAGGTCGCGGAAACGGTGTCGTAAAATAGACTCTAGAGACATTTACGAAAAATGGCTGACAACATGGCTTGACAACATGGCTAGAAAACCGATCTTGGACCTGTCACCACGGAATTTGGAATTTCATAACCTATCACATGTCACCCTCACCGCGACGCAGTCACGAACCCTTGGCCTGGGCCTAAAATTTAGACCCACGCTTCGACCACCGCTGCTCGTGTTTTTGAAAATCAAGTACAGGATTTTTGTCGTAGCGTCCGGCTGCATTACAAATATGCTGATAAGCCCGATGACCCTGATTTCAACCCTAAATTGTATGTGAAATCAGGCTGGAATCCCCCACGGGAAGATCCTGACCTCGAGGAAAACCTGTACAAAATCCGTCAAGAGCTGCTGACAAACTTAAGTGATAACAGACCACTATGGAAAAATAACTTGTCCCGCGAAAAGCGAAGTGGCCTGCGAGAGATCAAGGAAGACCCGTCGGTTCGTGTCCTCGCAACAGACAAAAACCTCGGACCTGCCCTCGTCTCCACCGAATGGGTAAAACAAGAGACTCTCAAGCATCTTAATGACTCTTATACGTATTCTAAAGTCACAGAAGATGACTGGACTTATAGACGTCTAAAGGTAATTGAGACTCGCGATAAACTCTTAAATAGTTTCTCGCATTTTTTACCCCCCAACTCGCATAAGTTTCTCCGCAGCATCGACAATGTTTCTAGTAGTTTCGATCCTGCTAAATTTTATATTATTCCTAAGATTCATAAGTCACCTGTAGCCGGGAGGCCTATTGCGGCCTCTCACTCTTACATCACCAGACCTATCAGCATTTTTGTAGATGAGTTAGTTAAACCTTCTATTGTTATGCCTACGGTATTACGTGACTCTGGTGAACTGATCCAATGTTTAGAGAAAGTTGAGCTACCCGCTAACTGCCTTCTTGTTACGGCGGACGTGTCATCACTTTACCCTAACATCGACACTAAGAAGGCTATTGTTGCTCTTGACCTCTTGCTTAGAGCGGGCAAGGTTGCTCAGACTCCTCTCTTGGTTCAGTTAACCAGGTTAATCTTTGAGAATAATTTCCTCAAATCGGAATTTAGCACTGACATCTACCATCAAACATTTGGTATTGCCATGGGAACCCCTTTCGCTGTCACGGCTGCCAACGCATTTATGTATCATCACGAGAGAGACATTGTTGAGAAACATTCTCGGTATATCACTCTCTATAAGCGTTTCATAGATGACATATTTGTTATCTGGGATGGCCCTCACAAAAAACTTCTAGAATTTCTTCATGCTATTAATACTAAGGACGAGCGTATTAAGATAACTTACGAGATTAGCGAGTCTAAGATCTCATTTCTGGACTTTCTACTTTATAAAGATTCCGCATTTAAAACGCTACAATATTCTACCTTTCAGAAGCCGCTTAATAAGTATTTATATATACCATATGAGTCATTTCACCCCGCTAGCAACAAAAAAGCTTTTATCAAAGGCGAGCTTATGCGTTATGCCAGAAATAGCTCTAAATTTCACTCATTTAATGAGACCCGTCTGCTATTCTGGAAGCGCTTACGTCTTAGGGGATATCCTGCTAAGTTTCTGCTACCCATTTTCAGGGAGATTCACTATAGCAATAGAAAGAAATGGCTCTCTAAGCCTGATAGGTTATCTAGACACAGACGTGTAGTATTTAAAACCTCGTTTAATTGCAGCCACGTCGGAATCAAAAAAGTTATTCTTAAGTATTTACCGAACCTTAGTTCTATTGTTAGTTACAAATCTACTAACACGTTAGCACATCTATGTAAGTAATATGTTTTTGGGGCTCACGGATTTAACGTTAAATCCGTGAGCCCCAAAATTAAAACATTACACGCCTAGCAGGATTTTAGTAATATCCTGCACGTATTTCTTGTGGGTGTTTTTGCTGTTCACACCCTGCATGGAACGTTCTTTGTACTGTATAGTTAAGGTATAAAATAAGTTCCTCATACTATCTTGTTTAATCCCTGACGAAGTGTGTAGTAATCACACGAAACCGGTCGGATAAATAAAAGAGTTAACAAGATTCGTTGCTGTGTGCTGCTCACTAGTACTTTTTTAAAATAGGGTGCGTATGTACAACAATGACAACAATGTCACTCAACAAGGTAGCCATACTCTGGCTATTGGGACTTGCGGCCTTGGTCTACAGCGTACTACTTTAATTTTGGACATCCATTTTGTGATCAATTGACACCTGTCGAAACAAGGTATCTGCTAACCAGTATCACATGACTGTATTGCAGGCTCAAGTTTTGAACTGCTGCTTATTGAGGTCATATGTCTTTCTTAAGTTAAACACTGACTCAGTACTGGCTTTTCAATTGTATTGTGGTCTCTACTTACTGTAGTGTAAATTTCCAGTAGTAAAGTGGGTCTGGGCTCGACGTGAAGCTATGTAGACGTGTTCTGAAGAGCTCCGGTCGAGGACCTTTTTTTCTTCTTGTCATTTGAAGCTATAAATGTCTGTAAACAGCCTACCAGCATCAAACATCAAACGTAAACTTGATAACTGATCGCCATCTGGAAGCACCCGCTATTCGCCTGAAGAAAAGCGGTGGAGAGAGTGCAAGATAACCGAAGAAGAACGACACGAAAGTGTCAACGGCGTCGAAGCATTACAAGAAGTCCAAGAGCTCGATAAAATGGAAACGTTAGTAGAAAGAATAGAACAAATATGTGCAAAGCTAGATATAGAAAGAAAGATGAACAAACTGGACAGCATTGAGGATAAAATAGAAAAGTTTTTGTTGAGGCTGGATGACATCGAGAAGTCGGTATCATCGCTTAGGTGTGAAGTCAATTCTTCAAAAGAAAAGCAATAGAGTTACAACTTTTGGCTGATGAAGTTAAGGACAGAGTCGACTGTGCTCATGGAAGAACTGACGTGTTGAAACTTAAATCATACAAGTTGGATGCTGATTTTAAAGAAGCAAAAGAAGATCTAAGAAAGAAAATTCTCTACCTAGAGGCATACGGTAGACGTGGAAATTTAAAGTTTGCGGGCATCCCGGAGGTACCTGTACACAGTGACCAGGAAGACACTAAGACCATACTGATTAACTTTTTATCAAGACAGTTAGGGATTGAGAATCCTGGAGATATAGAATTCCAGCGGGTTCACTGAATTGGTAAGAAAGGAGACCGCCCTTGTATGGTTGTTGCGCACTTTCTCCGGTTCGCTGACAGAGACAGAATTATGAGAAACTCTTACAAACTGAAGAACACAGATTTTACAATAAATTATATGATGATCAATATACCCAAAGAACTGATCGAACTAAGGAAGAAACACATGCCAGCTTTTCATGAAGCTAGAAAAGCAGGAATGAAGGCAGCCTTTAGTAAGTCCGAACCAGATAAACTATTTATTGATGGCAAGCTTGTTTCTAAGGTATGATTAACAGTAAATAGTAGGTGTCATAAAGATTCACTTTAATTAAATCCTTAAACGTCCTTGATTAAGGAGTCCACGGAGCAGCGATAAAGCCAGGTTCAACAGGTTTTATTTCCTAGGGATCGTCTACTACCAGTAGCTTTCTCCTGACATTCGGCAATTTAAGAGTCCATATCGCATGGCCATATTTAGGAATTATTCTAGTGGCCTCTTAAAATTATTATGTGTATGTATGTTAAGGTATCAGTGTACCCCAAATTTGATCATTTTTCAAAAAAATTGTTTTTCGCTTTTTCAGATAGATATTATTGCAATCTTTCATTTAAAGAAAATTCTATGAAAAAAGATTGATTCTAAGCAAAGTTATTAACAAAAAACGTTTCTTTCCATTAATTATCTCTAATTGATAGTTGTCAACACCCTGTCGACACTTTGTCACGAGAGCAAATTTGCATTAAAAGCTCGCGTGAGAGACACGATGTTGTTCGATTTGTTGATGTGCTACTTCGAGTATTTATAGACTATAAATTTAATAGCCTATATCTATCCCATGTCATCGAAGAAAAAAACGCAAAGTTCTTGTCCTTTTGCTAGTGCGAAGTTCTCAAGAAACCTTCAAAGAGGAAAAAGGGTTCAATTTCATTCGTGAAGGAGCGAGCAAATGTGTTTGTGGCTATATAGTGATCAAGAACAAAATCGATGGGAGAACGATACCGTTAGTGCTAGCCGTGCGAAAACTGAAGGCAAAGGCAAAGACGAACCCGCAGAACCGGACTCACAAGAGTCATGGCAAAAGTTGGTAGAACTACTGTTACCGACGATCGCCTGTAAGAAAATCTCTTGAAATCAGTTTCTTGTCGGTTCTGTCACGCAGATGTGACTTTGTTCTAGAATGTTTCTGTAAGATCCGGGCTTGGTTCATGTTGCATCGAGTCCTGTCAAAACGAGGATAGCCTGTCAAGGACTTTGCATTTCTCTGATCATAATTTCCTAAGCGCATTCGCCGTTCGAAGTTGTAACTTCTTGATCAATATCTGCACGCGTAAGTCTCGAGGTTTGCTTTCCCTTGTTTACGCAAACGCTTTTTCCTTGTCTTCGGCATCTCTCAAGCTGTTTCGTTAGAAGGAATGTGAATCCACATTAGCCAGGGCTTTTAAAAAGCAGAAAACCAAAATTTGACCGAAAAATTATTCAGTCCTTGGTTTAGTAATATCAAGAAAAAAATACTAATGTTGAGGCATTTTACCAAGAAAAATCTTACAAGAAGATAACTAACCTGGCCACTTCCAGTTAAAGTTTCATCAAAGCATATCGGTAAAAATCAGCTGTTTAATTTTGCCGGATTAATACCTTCTTTCTTCTAAGTTATAATTTTAGAGATTCTGAAGCTAGATGTAACCGAAAAGACATGCCATTAATTAGCAAATTTTCATGTGATTTTTTGGGACCGATCAGATTTTGGTCTGGGAACAGTGCGGTTATAAATTATGTGGAAGTAGTCTTGAAAATTATACGGATAATGGAGCGGCTGTGAAAAAGGACATATTGTATACCTAACAATCCATCTGTTGCCTGTTAATAACAACCTACCATTGCATCTTTTATGGTCTAAATTGCAATACTAAGTTGATCATGGTAAGTGAATAATAAGTCTGTGGCTCCAAGTAATGAAGCGCTAATTAAGCAGGAAATAAGCCAAGCTTTGGGGTCCCATTTCGTGGTAATAGTGAAGAATAGTTCCCAAATATACTGTCGGCCAACTGTCAGCCAACAGTTGGCCGACTGTTGGCCGTCTGTCAGTTGACTGTGGGCCAACAGTTGGCCAACAGTCGGCCGACAGACAGCCAACAGTTTGCGTCATATTTGACGCCAAAGTGTTGGCCGACTGTCGGCCAACAGCCGGTGACCTGTTGGCAAACTATCGGTAACGTGTCGGTAACCTGTCGGTGGGGCAAACTAAAATGATCGTAGACATTTACTTGTCTGTTGGGAGACATTGTTCACTATTGCCCATTTCATATTATAATCCACCTACAGTGGAACCTCGATTTAACGAAGTCGCTGGGGACCCGCCAAATTTGTTCATTAAAATCGAGGGTTTGTTATATCGAAAACCTCGATATAACGAATTTGAGGGGAAATGACCAAAATGTTCGTTATATCGAGGTCATAGTTAATGATTGATTTGTAACACAGGTGACTTCCGTGGAAATACTATAGTGCCAGTGTCTATGACAAATAATGAGACGTTGACTGAAAGGTTGCTACCATAAGGATTAAAGGATTTGCTGACTGTTGATCTGTTCAGCATTTATCTTCTGTCGCGTGTTGACATTGTAATTCGTTATATCGAGGTATATTTTACGTTTGGGCTTCCGGATTATGTTCGTTACATCGAGGAATTCGTTATATCGAGGTTCTATTCCATACATTTTACTGTAACTTTGGCCGGGACGTAGAATATCGTTTGCTATATCGAGGAATTTGTTAAATTGAGGTTCGTTAAATCGAGGTTCCACTGTATTTGGGACTTCTTCAGTTCTTCAGGTTCTCATGCAAGGTCTATACCTGATCATTGTCAGAAGTATCAAGGAGACGAATCTAGACGAGAAAAAACTGAATTCAAAGTCAATCAAAACCAGCAAACTACAGATAAGTTGGCATATCGAGACCTCTTCACCTAAGCAAGAATCGACCTGAATTTTCATTACTCGCTGCAACGATACACTCACGACCAATTTATCGCTGAGCTAGGGGCTTTAAATGTTGAATCACCTTCAAGAGATTATAGGAAAGGGGCATGCCTCTAAACTTGAGGCCAGGTAAGCAATTATAGTAAGAGAATTTATCCAGACACTTTGCATATAGACAGGAAGAGTGAGACTGCAATTAGGTACAATTGCAAGTATCTGAAATCTCCTAAAGGTTCAAAGCGATTTTCAAGCAGTCTCACGAGAGACATTGTGATTGCATTTAGAATGAATGCTAAGCTGTTTTCCTTCAGAAAAGAAGTCCCAAATAGGTGGATTATAATACGAAATGGGACCACAAAGCTTGGCTTATTTCCTGCTTAATTAGCGCTTCATTACTTGGAGCCACAGACTTATTACTCATTTATCATGATAAACTTAGTATTGCAATTTAGACCATAAAAGATGCAATGGTAGGTTGTTATCAACTGGCAAGAGATGGATTGTTAGGTATACAATGTATATCCTTTTTCACAGCCACTCCATTATCCCTATAATTTTCAAGACTACTTCCACGTAATTTACAACCACACCATTGCCGGACAAAAATCTGATCGGTCCCAAAAAAAACACATAAAAATTTGCTAATTAATGGCACGTCTTTTCAGTTACATCTAGCTTCAGAGCCTCTAAAGAAATAAGGAATTAATCAAAATTAAACAGATGATTTTTTACCGACACGCTTTGTTGAAACTTTAACCAGAAGTGGCCAGGTTAGTCATCTTCTTGTAAGATTTTT
>JAHPZR010000385.1:95000-98290 GCA_019787425.1 Platygyra sinensis | reverse complement strand
TGTGTGCAAATATTTTTGTTGGATGCTCGGTGACCCCCAATTTTTTTTCGGCAGATCACTTCCTTTTCTGATTCTTTCCATTATACTAAAAAACAAAAAAAATCTGTACGTGGGAAGTTTTAATTATTTCTCATATGCCATTCAAATAGGGTCGAATTGGTACATGGATACAGGTGTTCGTCACTTAGAAGTTGTATTTTTTAAGGCTAATTCTAGCTGATTTAATGACAAATGTAGCAAAGATCTATCAAATAGGCCTATATATGCCGTGTTAAACACACATAACTTAGATATGATTCTTCAAATTAACTATATGCCGATAGCAATGAATCTGGGCAAAATCGCCTCGAGTGACTGGAAATTCTAGAAATGCTATGGTCTGTGATGCGCCTTATCTTCAAAACGAGTTCGGTGACCCCGATTTTTTTTACGTTTATCATCTAAACTTATCATTTTCTACCCGCAGACAAAGTTTTAAAAAAATCTGTGCGTGGGAAGTTTTTGGGCGCGAACGTCCTTAAGGTGGCTGAAAACAGTTTCCAGTACTTTCCAAGAGTTAAAGACTTTGATGCGTCATTATAACTACTCTTTATCGGTTAATGCCACAATCATGGTATCAACAGACTGCCCAATCATCGGTGAACAAGTTGCTACTAATATTGTGGCACAATAGGTTACCATAGCAACAATTTGACCTGCTAAAAACACCCTTAATTTTAGCTTTAAGCGCTTATAACTGAAAAACGAGCTCGGTGACCCCCATTTTTTATTATCGAATTGTAATGAGCATGATAAGATGCAAATTTTTGCAAAGTTCAAAAAAATTCTGCGCAGGGGATTCAGAGCCACCTTAATTTTTTGAAAATTTAAGGTGGCTCTGAACCCCCTTCGCAGAACTTTTTTAAACTTTGCAAAAAGTTGCATCTTATCATGCTGATTACAATTCGATAATAAAAAATGGGGATCACCGAGCTCGTTTTTGACTTAAAAGCGCTTAAAGCTAAATTTAAGGGTGTTTTTAGCAGGTCATATTGTTGCTATGGTAAGCTATTGTGCCACAAAATTAACAATAACTTGTTCACCGATGATTGGGCAGTCTGTTGATACCATGATTGTAGCATTAACTGATAAGTATATGTAATCGTATCTATAACAAAATTCTCGATGGTGATTGGTTCTCCGCGCGCCTATTTGTCACGTAATCGGCGCGCGATCACGTGGGTGTCCAATTACAGGTGTCCGATTTGAACTTTTTGTAATCGGACACCTGTAATTGGATACCCACGTGATTTTCACGTCAATTACGCGCGCTTTAATGGCTTTCTTGGCAATGTTTTCTACAGTTTTCAAAACTTAGGAAAAGCGCTACAGACGTTTTCGCTCAAAAGAAGTCCTCAAAAGACATTTTAAATTCCGAAATTTGTTATAGATACGATTAACTAGTAATTGGATCTCGTGTCGTACAATTCAGGGAGTAATCGTGCTCGTAATTTCAAATCGGCCTCGCACTTCGCGCTCGTCCGATTTTGAAATTACTCTAGCGATTACTCCCTGAATTGTACTCCACTCGGTCCAATTACTATTACTAATCCCATGGGGCTGAGGGCAATTAAGGATTAATTTCACGAGTATTTTCAAAGTTTTCACAAAATTGCCCGAGTCGCGAAGCGACGAGGGCAATTTGGAAAACTTTGAAAATACAAGTGAAATTAATCCTTAATTGCCCGAGAGCACTTGCGATTACTTGTTTATCACATAAAGGGCAAAATTTTATACAAAGGTTCAAGGTCTTGCCGTCGCGTAAACAGGTTTGCCGGTTGTCATTATTTAACAGGCTAGCAGTAACACGGGGAAAGCCTACTATAATAGTAAGCAAAACACAGCAACTTGGATCAATTCATTCAAAGCCATTTCTTTACAAACAAAACTGTAAGCAATCTAATTTTATTCACCTGTTTTGCGAAGCTTGCAACGGCGTGAAACTACTTGTCCTTCGATCGAGGATAGACGCACCCTGCGAGCAGAGCCTCTTTTCTCTTTTGTGAGCGGACAGGAGACAAAAAAGGAGGCTCTGCACAAATCTGCTTCATCCTTTGAAGTCGCCGTAGCCCCAATTCTTGGGGTAGTCACTCCGGTTTACTGTCGTCAAACTGGTTTTTCGAGCGCGAGCATCAATTTTGACGAGCAACCGATGGCAGAAACTGAGCCCACTGTAAGCAAACAAAACATATGGTGAAAGTGCCGGCGAAGGAAGACCGTGCGAGAACGCTTGACGATACCCTGCTTCTGCTTGAAAATGTGCAAGATCTGAGCAAGCAGCAGTCAGCAGCTATTAAATTAAGTCTTTCGTATCAGGGACTGATACTTTCGTATCTTTGCCCACTGGGCACGGAAAATCCCTTGTTTATCAACTTGCGTTCCCGCTCGCAGGAGAGTTGCGAAAGCCCTCTGAACTCTGGCTTTCTCTGCCTATCCATCCGATGATGTTAGTTGTGTCGCCACTAACTGCGCTGATCGAAGACCAGATGCGATCTTGTGAGGTTTTCGGTTTAAAATGTTGAAACTCGAGGAATTCAAAGAGGGCGATTCCGACGGTCGATTTGTTGTTTTCAAGTCCAGAGACTTTGGAAAAGCACTACGAAGTTGTACCAAATGTTAGTGAAAATATTTTTGGCGTCGTTATTGATGAAACGCATTGCGTGGTTACTTGGTGAGTTAAGTTTCTTTTTTCAGCTTCTTACAAATCACGAGTGATATTAACATTTACTTCTCATATCTTTTATTGGTTCATTGTTATGTATGCAAGAGCATGCAGAGGAATAAAGTAAACAAAACCAAGAATTATTGGAATCATGATTGTATATGCCTGAAAATTTATCATGATAATATTGTTTTGGTTTGATATATAAACCTATTTATTAGAAAACAGACTGTTTTTTTTTATGGTTAACTTTTAGGCAAACTTTTGGACATTTTTATTATTGATCTGGCTTAAATTAACCTTTGCTAAAATGAATCAACATCAATAAATTGTTGATTTTGCTCTTTTTTTTAATCAAAAATCATTAATTTTAGAAGAAATCACAGTATTGTTATTTAAAGAGCTTTACCTTTTTTCAAAATAATTAGAGACCAACTTGGTGGGATAACAAATATGAACTTGTCAATACTCTGCATGTCTTATAAATAATTAATCAGTAGTTATTACTGATTAATATCATGACTTGTGGATAGAGCAGTTTTCAATTGAGTATTGTAAAACCAAAACCAAAGTAATTACTCCAGCCAAT
>JAHPZR010000385.1:57500-90000 GCA_019787425.1 Platygyra sinensis | reverse complement strand
CGACTTCTGTTATGCTTTCGAGATACTATACGTTTGCTCGTAGAGTCCTCATATATCAAGACAAATGATTTGTCTCAGTATCAAACTAGAACAACAGAGTGGTTTGATATTTTTTTTCCAGAATGCAGTTCGTGAGATCGAGAGTATAATGTAAAGAGTATCATGTGATAGAATGAGTTCACACAGAATGTTGATTCTTTTTATCATATTTATGATAAGATGCCAAAGTTACTTGAACAGTGTGAGTGATATAGTTTACAAAAAATATAAATTTCAGTTCATACAATAAATAATAGTTTCCTTTAATGCAGTGGAATTTCTATAAAAATTTTATACCCTTGACGGATAAAATAGAAGCGGGGGCAGATTTAGTGTGAACTATTACTAGTTCCTATATAGAGAAGAATTCAGAGAAGCTAAATCTCGCTAGAATTGCTCTAAAACGCCTCCAAACGCCATGGAAACAGAAGTTATACACACAACAAGAAAAGGTAAGCCGATTTTATTATCTTTCCCCTTATTTTGAACTATTCTGTACGATCGATGTATTCCCCATAAAAACTCTTATAACGCCATTACGCAATGTCATGTTGACGGTAACCAGAGAACCTGGGCTACCTGTGGTTGACTGTGTTGCATGTTGCGTGTTCTATATGCGATTGCTCGGCTTCCGGAGCACGATCTAAATCAGTGATGTAGCAGCTCTCCTAAGGTCTCACATGATTGGCTTGCTACCCTTTGAGAGTAAAATAGAACAAACAACAGAAACAATGCCTCTATCCCTAAAACAATAACAGCTGCTACAATGATAAAACAAAAGCAGCTTTGGACAGCTACTACACTACCATCTAAATGCCTTTCATAAACAAGAGTGAAGCGACAAAAAGGCCGACAAAAAGACCGAAAAATAAACGGCAATTGGCAAATGTACAAATGCCACGAACCGTAGAAGTCGTGTTTGGCCTGTCTATTTTATTTACCATCAGGCCGAAGGAACAGAAATGCCGTCGTTCGATTTCGACACAAGTTAGTCTGTTCAAGGCTCTCTGTCAGTGGAGGATTAAAAGAGCGGGCGGGCGACAAGTAGGGTCTGGTAGGGATCCCGCCCTCTCCTTTTCTGTCCCGGATCCCACTCGCCGCTGATCCCGCTTGTCGTCCGCCCCCCTTTTTCGATCGCCCTCACTGACCGAGAGCCTGGAACAGGCTAGACACAAGTTTATCAAAAGTTCCGTTAATACGTGTAAGGGTTCTTACACAAGTAAGACAACTAGGGCAACCCACGCTTGATGGCAGTTCGTTCCTCACGAGCTTATGGCCAAGCAAAGCGACTACATCGGACAAAATTAAACTTCCACTGTCCGTGAAGGCCACCAGTTTGTTTTTCGCCACACTGAACAAAGAAGTCGAGGGACCTTCGTTCCACTACATGTGACGTTTTTTTTTTTTTTTTTTTATACAAAATCTGCAGTGTCTTGTAGGGTGGAATTCAGCATTTGAAGAAGACAAGCCATGGAACCCAGCGATCGAACACATGCGCGCGAAAACGAGCGATCGCAAACGTGCAGGATTATGTTGCTACTCGCGAATTGCGCTATTTCCTCGCGCGCGAAATAGGAGAACGTTCCAGATAATTGACAAGTTGACATTTTTACTTTTCGACACTTCATTAAACCATGGGTGGGCGGAAGAGGGTCGTTGTTATTATTAAAAAAAATTCTGACAGCAGTTACAGGCTCTCTCTCTTCCTTCCTCGCCTTAGCCTCCCACGCAGACGTTCTTAGGCTTGCCACGCGTTCCTCCCCACGACAAGCCCAAGAGCGTCTGCGTAGGAGGCTATCCTCGCCTTGGTCTTCCCTCATTTTTTCTCTCGCTCTCCCATTTTTTCGCTTGTTCCCAACTACCGAGAGGCTGGAACAGGCTAGAGTGTTATTGACATGATAATTGTATAATCTGAAGCCAGGACGTCACGGGCGCTGATTTCGAAAATTCACTGTACGCTTTCAGCCAATCAGAAAAGAGTTAAAGAGTTCAATGAATAAGCTCAATGTATAATAATAGAAATTATTATGCATTTCTAGCTTTCTGCATCTTGGTTATCAGCCATCATAAACAAAGCAAACGGAGGAAACTTTACGGATACGGTACCGCAAGTTTTTGCAATATAAAAACAGTTGGAAACTTGACATATCTGGTAAAAATCAAGAAACGTTTGAGAAGCAACTGCAGGGATTGCGTAAATGCATTCATTCTATTCCATTTCGCGAATACACTGACAACATGGCAACAATTTAAAACTTCGAACTTCTAGCCTGCGAGCAGGCTCACTTGTTTGGATAGAACAGCTCCTTTGCCCACAAAACCCCCTACACAAACAAGTGAGCCTGCTCGCAGGCTAAGCGAACTTCATGCTCTGAATACCCAGTGTTTTCGGCTCTTTGTTACAAACACGGGAAATTAAGTCCAACTGGCACTTAATTAATTGACCACACCGGAAGTTTTTTCGACAAAAGGGAAAACGCGACAAAACGTGTACACGCTGAAAAACCAAACGGCGGGGCTTTGCGTTTCATATCACGGTAATTTTCAGCGAGTTCCCTTACAGTTGCACGAAAAAAATTTAAAAACAGGAGCTGCTTTAGAAGAAATCAGGTGGTAAAAACCTGAAATGCTAAGATTCTCAGCACTAGTTCTCAGTTCCTATCTGGTCTTCAGCCTCTGCTCTGTTCAGTCTGTTTCTTTACTAACCACTCAATGGGACTCAGTTGTAAACAGAACGGAAAATTGTCAAGAGGTTAGTAACTGCAATTTCTAATTGTAGCAGCAATCGATTAGCTTAATTGAACTCCAGGTTCAGGAGCTGTACATGTTCTCGAGCAATTTAGATGTCCCTATTAATAACGGAGAGTGAGAATCCTGAGTTTGTGGTAGTTGCTAAAATTCTGCCGCTATGAAAAAACCTGAGTGCTTGTTCGCCGAAAACGAACTCAAAATGTGCGCTTCACTCGCTGAAATTTTCGTTTCAAAACACGACGGAAAATATAATTTGGGCGTTCTTCCGGTGAATGAGATATTAAACTGTTCACAATCCGTGTCAAAATAATGACGCGTTGATCGATTAAGCGAAGGCTCGTTTTACCTAATGCTCGTTTTAATTACTAGGGAGTCTCAAATGTTGTCTCCAACGATATACAGCAGGGGTGGCGAATGGTGCTTCAAAATTTTCGCCGAATTTCACGGGTCGCGAAGTCTCGTTTTTTCAACAATAGGCCTTTTGCAACAGTTGGTCACATGACCGATAATTTCTAAACTTTTAGCTACAGCAAAATGAATTTCAGAGCTGGAAAGAGCATGTTGTAAATAACCAGGACACTAATTTTCAGACCAATGCCGTATAAGGTTGAGATTTAATGACGATTTGAATATTGCAAAAAGTATGGAAGCGAGGAAGCTTTGCCCTCCAGAAACCTTTTCTGTTATTTATCACTACCAAAAGAAGCTGCTGGCATATAGCCATTGGAGATAGAAAGAGGGGTAAAATATTAGGAAAAATGGAAATTTCTAGGCCCTTGCACCGAAAGGCAAAGATTTTATGGCAGCTTGAAAACTTGCAAAATTAGAAGAATTTGTATGGAAAACCACTGGAGCGTGACTGGAGGGCAAAGAGACTTCTTCCCATACAAATCTTTCTAATTTTTAACGTCCATAAATATTCCCCCTTAAAAGATATAAACCTGAAAATTTGCATGTAAGCTTATTTGGAACTGTTCTTTCCATTACTGATAACATTATGCATTACCAATGATTAATCAGTGTGTTCTTGAAAAGCACGTCACGTGACCCACTGTTGCAAAAGGCCTGTTATGCGCGTCTCGCAGTTTCTCTATTTGTTGCCCCCGCAGGGTTTTGGCCCAGAGGCCAAAACCCAAGGAGGCATTATAGTCTCCCCCGCGTATACGTATAAAGAATGTGAGAAATATTGGTGTAGTATGCGAATCAATCCCGATTTGATGAAACTAGGCGCGCACGGTGGTCCCGGTTAATTTTTCAGTCAGCGGCTCGCAAGGCAGTGCTAGATGGGTAATTCTTGCAACCACGAACACGAAGAGGAGATTTTATTTGCTGCACGAGGGGGAGAGGATCTCACCAAAATATTTTTTTAGGGCTGGTATCTGTCATCACAGTGATTTCTTCATATCTTGAATTCAAAGGTTATTCAGCTGTACCAGATTGAACTGTTTGGTACAGAAGTTGATTTGTCGAACACAAATATAATCAGCAACGGGGTCGACAGACTGGACCCAAACACCACATGTATAAAGATCACGTTTATTTGATCGCTTAGTTTTCCTGAGTAATCTTACGTGGCGTAGAGCACATGTGACGGTTGGGTTGACTGGCAGGGATCCAAATGTAAAAGTAAATGTTTTGCGCCGTTTTCATCGAGGACAAAAAGCTTTACTCTAATTTGCATATATGGCGACTGTAACGCGATACTTCTCGGAAAATAAATCTCGACTTCTGTTATGCTTTCGGGATACATTTGCTCGTAGAGCCCTCGTATATCAAGATAAATGATTTGTTTCAGTATCAAACTAGAACAACAGAGTGGTTTGATATTTTTTTTCAGAATGCACTTCGTGAGAGTATTATGTAAAGAGTATCATGTAAAAGAGTGAGTTCACACAGAATTTTGATTCTTTGGATCCTATTTATGATAAGATGCCTAAGTTACTTGAACAATATGAGTGATATAGTTTACAAAAAAATATATAAAATTTCAGTTCATACAACAAATAATAGTTTCCTTTCACGCATTGGAATTTTTACAAGAATTTTATACCCTTGACGGATAAAATAGAAGCGGGGGCAGATTTAGTGTGAACTATTACTAGTTATAAACCAAAGTGTATAAGCTTAATCTTAATTCGAAGAAGCGAATTTTTCATTGACAGTTTTAGAGACCAGGTTAAGCGTTTTCCTTCAACTGTTGCTTAAGGTATCATGGCTGATTGTGGCGTGTTAGGCTGGATAATAGAGACCTTTGTTTTCCTTCACCGTGAATCGTGAGAACTAGTTGTAGTCAATCAGAAATAAAACATGTCAGTTTACCGCCTAAGTTGTTGTCGCCATGTTATAAAAGAATTGATTCATGCTTTTAGCTGTGCGTATATCGAGTTATGGATGCGCTTGGGAAGTTTGGAGAGCACTCAAGCAGCTAGAGTTGCTCTCGGCTGCGCCTCGAGCAACTCTTACGCTTCTTTAGTGCTCTTCAAACTTCCCGCGTGCATCCATAACTCGATATACGCACGCTAAGCATGAACCAATTCTTAATTACTGGTCCCCTGGGGGCCAGTGAATTTTGTTTCCCGGAAAACAAAAGCAAATTTTGAAAAAAACGCGTTGAGATTCCAGCGATAACATCAGGCCACCTGTAATCACGTGCAACAGCGGTCAACATCTCACGGGTAACGGTGAACTGTTACCTGTTTGACTTCATAGTTTTCGCAATGTTGCCTGCTCATGGCTTTTGGCGGGAAACAGTTTCATTGTTAGATGTCATGTGACCATGAACTAGTCAATGAACTAGTCACGCGCTGTAGCGGGAAAAACGCCAGCTAGATAAAAAGAAAAGTTATTTCCTTAGAAAGTTAATAACGTTATGATTTGTTTGCCTGATCAGTTGACTTAGTAGTTACTGACGTTAGAGTACTGGGCTGGACGCATGGCAAATAAACTACCTTTGGGGAAAACCCTTTGACGTACTTTTACTTTCATTGATCCAACCGTGACATCTGGCCACTAACCACGCTTGCATGTGATAATAGTGTGATACAATGCCCGAAGAAAAAGTTTGCGGAAGTTTTAATCATTTGCTATTTACCTTTGAGTACTAGCATTGGCACATGCAATTAAGCTATTTTGGGGAAATTAAGCCTTTGATGTTGTTTTTCCCTGCCAGTGAAAAGACAGCAACAACAATAATGTTTATTTAGCCTGCTGATAGAGAGTGCTTATTTAGGCGGTCCATTAATCGCCTATGCATTTAACTAGATTAATGAAATAACAATAATACACATCAAGATTAAAAGATATATTTAATACTATTATCGTTTCTTTATAGTAACGCTTCTAAAATAAAATCAAGGTAGAACACTGAGAGAAAAAATTGATTAGTTCAAGTTATGAAAAATCTTGCGTTTCTGAAGACACATGTAATTTGAGAAAAAGCCTTTGATTTACATTTTCTGTCAGTGAACAGACCGTGATATCTGTCCATAAGCCATACATGTGATAAAAGTGTGATACAAAGCACAAAGCAGTTTTTGCGGAAGTTTTAACCATTTGCTACTGACCTTTGAGTATTAGCCAAGACACATGTCATTAAGATATTTTGGGAAAAAGCCTTTGATTTACATTTTCTGCCAGTGAACAGACCGTGATATCTGGCCATAAGCCATACATGTGATAATACTGTGATATAATGCCCGAAGCACTTTTTTTTCGGAAGTGAATTAATCATTCGCCACTGACTCCTTTGACTACTAGCCAAGACACATGTCATCAAGCTATTTTTGGGAAAAAAAGCTGAGATTAATATTTTTTGCCGACAGTGATATCTGGCCATAAGCCATACATGCAGTGGCGGATCCAGACTTTGAGCTAAGGAGAGGGGGTGGGGGGGGGGGGGGGGGGGGCAGTTTTATTTTACTTGCGGAGCCGGCTTTTCTTTCTTCAGTAATCTCTTCTCTTTTCACCGAAACTAAAGAAGGGGGGGGGGGGGGGTGGTCCCCCCGCGGGCCCCCTCCCCTAGATCCGCCACTGACATGTGATAAAAGTGTGATACATCTCGACGCAATTTAATATGTTTGTTTACAAGCCAAGAGCACCTAAAAATTGAATATAACCTTCTTTTCATCCAAATATCTTGCTATTACGTGTTCGCATTCAGAACAGTGCAAGGCAAGACTACAACGGAGGCAAGATGATGTGCTGCTTGGTGCGACTGTTATTTTTTATTCTGCTTTTTATCCTTGTGGATTCCAATCAAGAAAAACAGGCGGTAAAGTAAATGTTATTTGATATACTTTTTAGCTTATCCGGCAGTGGCAAATCTCCATCTGCAAGCTGGCTAGTCTTGTCTTTCCTGCCGTTCAGCCCTGTGACGTTGTGCCGACTTGTATTTAGACAACGTTTTTGCCCGGCCGTGCCTTTGTTCTACACGTAGGTTGATCACGAAGGAGCTGTATACCGGTACATCCTCATTGGAAGCGCGCCAGAAGCATCACAGTCCAGAAATATTTATATTTAACAATAGATCGTTTTCACGTGTCGTCATCACTTTCTAAAATCTAAAACTAAAGATCCGCCAAAGTTTTAATCCTCATCAGGTATTAGAGGCAGCATATTTATATCTGTTTACAATTTTACAGCTCAATAGCGTGCTTCGTTTGGAAACCAGAGCATTCTGAATTTCCGAGTTATGGAAGTGCGTGACACAAGGCTACGATCGAATTTGTTGAAAAATATATACTTATCCCCTCATGATTTTGAGCCCTTTTAGAAGATAGATGAATTAGGAGAAGTGCTTATGTAAATACTTGTTTTTTGAGTATTGATAATCAGTCGCCTAGAAAGTCAAAGTAAGTTCCAGATGTTTACACTATTTTCCGGCCGCCATATTGGTGTACCACGGAGATACACCAATATGGCGTTTTCATACTGGGCTCTGTAAACTTCTGCGAAACATTTCGACGAATATCTGAAATTTGGGTAAACGCACAAACCTTAAACTTGGCGACGTGTCTCATTTTTTTATCTTCTATAAGGACACTATTTCTTAGCTTTTTTCACTGTATAGTTTTCGATTTATTTTTTTATTGCGTGACAGTGAAAACGATCTATTATTATTCAACAAATTGTAACACTATCCAAATATGGTCATGATGCTCTCGATATCTGTCATCCGTAGGTAACAGATATCCGGCGATATACGTAGCTTCGTACGTGGGAAGAAAAAGTGAAGTGAAAAAGTGTCGACAGAAAGGTTTAAAAATGTTACGAGCTTGGAAGTCAATTTTGTTATCAATTTGGTGAATAATAAAACAATTATCCTGCTCAATCTCGCGGAATATCCTCTGATTTTAGCCAACTCGGCCTGCGGCCTCGTCGGCTTAGTATCAGACGATATTCCGCGCGATTTCGCAGGATAATTGTTAATTATTCGTCGATGGCGAAGTGAATATTGTCGAATAATCCCCGAGACAAATGTCGAGGGGATTATTCGACAATATTCACTTCGCTATCGACGAATAATTGTTTTAGTATAATTTCAGAGCTGAACAACAGAGAATAACGGATTAAAACATGAAAACAAAGACGCAAAATTTCGCTTGCATACAATGTATGTAGCCGTAGAATTTTAATAATAAGCTCACATGTACATCGATTGTGAATCAGTTTACTCATCGAGTTCAGCAGTAAAACAGGCAAGTGAAACATTAAGAAAAAAAATTATCCAGTACCTTTGTTTTGTCTCTGTTGACTACATTCATACTTGTCATCCTCTCAAAAAGAGTAACTTTATCTTGGAGAAAAACAGCCAGTTTCGGTCAATCGATCTGACCTGCTGGCGATCAACTAACCACAGCTTTTACGAGTTCTTGAAAGGATTTTTTGCTCCAAGGGCGACAGCAGTCATTTTGAAAATTCTCCATCCTTTCAACTGTCCTGGACTTACAGTGATGTCTTCCAAATAAATGAAAAATTCATTCACAACTTCCCGCCATGTTTACTTGCCGAGATGGCAAAGGTGGCAAGCTTAGTAGCCAGGCCTTTAAAATGTTATACAAACCGCCTGGGGCGGTTTATAAAGCTTCATATAAGGAACCGCTCGACCGATCAGATTGCTGGAAACTCGTTGTTCAGCTTTGAAATTATACATAGAGGATATTACCGGGTGGCGACTGAAGATATGATTTTATGCTCAAGTGTCAAGAAAAATATCTCACGAACATAAAGCGCAGCGTTTTTGACGATTTTTCGAAGATTACCGAGGATTCTCAAGAACTTGTTCGAAGGTCACAGGAACGTCGCCAAAAATGTTTCGAAAATTTCCGAAGACTTTTGACTTGGAGGAAGACCCAAAGATGTTTCCATTATAGACGAGAGAATTTAAGTGCAATCTAAGAGACAAACTTGATATCAGTGAAATCAGTGATATCTTCACTAGTGATCAGGATATGGAAAATACGACACCCGAGCCCCGGATGTGAATTCCTATGAATCTTACGCGTGGGGTATCTCAGTAAAACTCTCGAATTTAAAATAATAACTGTTATCTCTTCTTCGTTTGATGTGTACGCGGTACTCCTAATTCTGTAAGGATTCTCTTCGCGGCAGCTGAGTTCAAATTATCGGCAAAATATCGCCGCAGAATTGTAGGAGGAGTAGATGATGCAACAGCTATCTAGAAATTTACTCACACTCTTAGGGTCACTCGCATGTTTGATGTGCTGGATTGCCATGTCTCCCTTTTCTACTGTGTGTGTAACTCTCCATGGTTACATGATTTGAGCTGACTTACCTTGTAAGATATCCTTATTTATTTGAAGCATTGGCGAGTGTTTGATTACCTGGTCGTGAGCCAGAATCTCAAACACGAGACTTCATGCATACTATCAGTTCACTAAATTGTACAGCCAGAAACATTTTAGTGTTCTCTACTTGATAAAATATTGGGTTGAGTATACGAGGTCATCAGTTATCTCATTTGCATATTTTTACGCATTTGCTTAACCTTAATATCTCCGGATCTAATACAGACAATTGCAAACGGTAAACGGTTTTTTATTCCTTCATGGAATTCTATCGGATACAGCTATAAATCAAGAGGTAAAAATTTGATTGTAACATCCTATCATAGGCCTCCACTCCATATCAGCAGCAGTTGTGTGGTTGTTATGGAAGAGATGGACGTGACGGTAAGTGAATCTTCACTCTCCTACGTCACATTTTTTTTTCAGTTCTAAATTTTACGAAACTTAACAGTGCAATATAATACGTTACTTACAATACAATTTACTTACACTAATAACAACACACTATATCACTTACGGCTAAATGCATACATCACTTGTGGTGTTTTCAATACTGGTTAAACTATAAAACATGTCATTGGGCTCTCACTATAGGACCAATGTAAACAAACAATGATAAATAAATATTCAAATAAACATAACTAGATTAAGAATCCGAACTGGCGGGAGGCAGACTAGTTGGCTTTTACAAACGTAGCCGAGAAGTTAAACTCGCACCGGCTACCAACAACAACATCAGCCAATCGCTCCACAGCCATGTCAGCTCGCGGTCAAAGCGGGATTCGAACCTGCAGGACCCGGATGTTCGAAGTCTGGATAACGCTATCCACCGGGTAACCAGTATCCAGAGGATAAGTGTTAACAAAACAAACCGCACTCTCCACTGAATAGTGATTTATTGGGTGGATAGCATTATCCGCTTTTCGAACAACCCGGGCCTGGGTTCTAACCCGCGCCCGCGCTAAAACCACTCGGCCACTTAAAGGGCCATTGTCACGATAAAGCGCATGTGCGGTCTTGATTGACCCCAATTTTTTTAAACCAATAGAAACCGTAATACTATCACCAGCGCCACGCGGGTCAGCTTAGAGTTACACGTGCCTTTCGAACATCTTTTTATCCGCCGGCTTTTGGCCTTTTGTCTGTACAGAATATTTATCATGTTTATGTTGTGTGAAGGCCGTGTCCGTTGATTACAAGCACATACGCTTTACTTTCTTCCAGCTCGCATGCATATCTGCAGCTATATATACGAAGTTTCCGATTTTCGCCCTTGCACTTGTAACTTTTCTTCGTTTTTTGTCTTTTTTTTTTCGAACAAGAAGGCTAGGAGGTGAAAGTAGCTTTCTTCTCTAGCCGCTTCGAAAACCCTCTCGAGGACATTGTATTTCTCGACAGCATTCAACTCAAAACACAAAATACGACTCTTAAATCTTTCATGGATGAATAAACAGTTCTTCAGTATCGGTATTACTATTTTCATACGCCTCCCAAGGTCGATGGAGGAGGATTTTTCTCACAAATAACAACTTTGAAAACTGTTCCGTCGGATGAGAAATCGAATTGCTGCACATGCGCAGAAGGGTGTCAAATGCCCTTTAACCTCCACAGAGGTTGTTTACACCACAGTCAGTTACAATATTCTTCTTACAATAATTGCATCGCCTGTTTTTTTTTTCTCTCTCTTAGATATTACTATTTTACAATACCACATGATACATTCAAGTAGCCTACTAACTTATTTGGACTAAATGTGGAGTTATTTGAGGGTCTGAATGGGGGGGGGGGGGTCCACATGTCGGTTGTCGGTTAAAATCTCAATACTTTGTCGGTTGTCGGTTAAAATTTTCGACCTTTGTCGGTTGTCGGTAAATCCCGGTTAATTTTTTTGTCGCTAGTCGGTAATTTTTTCCTCGTTTTGTCGGAGTCAGTACTATTTTCTAGCCCTTTGTCGCTAGTCGGTTAACCCCATTCACATCCCTATTTTTTATATGACTTGATTACTTTTATCTGATTGAAATACCAATTCCATAAATTTAATAAAACACGAAAAAGAATACCATACGAAGAGGTCGCTGTTAATAATACATAGATAAATAAATAAATAAATAAATAAATAATAAAATTGAATAAATAACTCTATTTAAAGTGCTACTGCCATCAAAAATCAATTATAATTTTTCTTTGTATTTCAAAACTATGTAACCTAACCCCTAAGTGACGGAAGTTATAAACCTTCATTTCAAAAAGACCAAAAAAAAAAAAATTAAAATATAAAACATTACAAAACGTGGGTTGATTTAATGTCGGGAAAGAAAGTAAGGAAGAGAAAGTTTAGCTGGAAATACCGGAAGACAACAGAGATAATCAGCAAAGTTACGTTATCGCTTTCTTTGACCAACAGTTCAACTCGAATAACGATTTTGATTTTGTTGTTTGAGTTCACTAAACTCCTTGTCTAATTTATTTTCCTAGTTTGAAATTTCACTTTTCTGAAGAAACACAAGTGATGTTAGTAGCCTTATAACGTTGGCGAAAACTGTTGCAGCATCTCAGCACAAAAGATGGCGAAAAATACGTTGTAAAGTTTTTGACACCGACTCGGACATAAAAGTGCACGCGTTCCACTATGCAAATTAGCTACTTGTACGCGTCAGATTTTCCTTTCAGAATTAAAACTGCTGTAAAACTCGACAAGGAGGTAGAAAGAATAAGAAATTATCGAAAGCAGAAATTGGTTAAGATTAAGCATTGTTGTGAGAAACTCACAAATTAACTCGATACTAGAGAGAAGAGCTTTCTTGCATAAACTTTACTCATAAATCAAATTAAGGGCCTACTGACGTGTTTTTTCGGGTGCGTTGCTAAGGATGTAATAGTCAAGTAATTTGGGAGAATTTGGCATTATTTTGGTCAGTTTCAAACTTTTGTAAGCCAATAATCCTACATATGACGTCATTATGCCACGCCCATGTCATGACCGATAAAAGAAAAACTCTAAATTTTTCTGCGTGCTACACAACTTGTGTATTTAATCACTGGTTTGATAATTTGTATTTATTTCTGCGTCCTGCTAAGCATGGGTTTCTTTTCGTTTCGAAAAATCTAGTTTTAAAGAGATAAACGATATTGAAATACCCATAAGATTTTTAAACAAAGTGTTTTAAACAAACGAAAGTTTAGCTATATTCTGTATTTTGGGGTGAATTGTGTCACATAAAAAATATATATATATCAGGCGCGGGAGAAGACTCCTGAAATTTTCGTATATGCATCATCCAACGAAAAATGACGTCACATCCGGTCTAAACTGCGATTCCTGGCCGATTCCTGGCGCGTTTCGCGGAGCGAGAAAATGGCGTTTCGATTACTCAAGATTTCCCTGTATTTGTAAAGCATCAGTTTCGTTTCATTTTATAGTGAGGATGGAAAGATGTTCCAAGCACATTTCTTCGACGTTTTAAGCGAATATTTCGGGAAAAGAGAATAGTTTAGTATTGTTTTGGAGGACAGTAACAGAGAGCCTCCTCTCTTCGAATGGCGGATTTTACACATTTGCAAAACTGGTGTTTTTCCGACTTTTGGTTCTTGCTGTTCGTGATTCAGTGATAACGCTAAGTGCAATAGCCTATAATGTTAACAACAACCAGGATGAAGTATTGCTGTCCATAGTTTGCACTGTGTACTTCGGGAACATAGTTACCAGAAGCCGTTTAGTTGTGAAAGTCGCTGTCGCCAGAGCTTTGGTTGCTCTTTGTTGAAGTGTATTGGTACAGAGAAAAGCTGGATCGCATACTGAAGGAAGCTGAAGGTCAGTATCCCGTACTCCTGCATCTCTCGTTGAAGATTGTTGTTTTCAGTAAGATACAATACAGGTATGCTGGTACTTCGGGGTCATCAATTTCGTGGCATGAATTAATAATTACTGTCGGTGCTTTTAATTTAAATTCACGCCCAGAACACACTTGATCGAGCTCATGTCTTATTGGAAGCTTAGGGAACAGAGTAAAAATTCGAGGAATATGTTTAAGTTCTAATCGTCTTCTCAAATTCGAGCCATCATAAGGAATCTGTCATTGATCAAGTCCTGTATATAGATCAGGTCCTGTTAGGGTTGTTAGGTGTATCATGGGGGTGTTGTTTGAGGCAACACACCAAAGTAGCAGTAAGGCCCTATTTATATCATTTTAGATATACAGGAAAACCCTCCCCCTAAAACAACTCAAATAAGTGTTTATATTCGTGAAAAACTTTGTGCCTGTAGGTCTATTCATAGTTGAGTAAAGGGGGTAAGTTACTAAAGAAACTATAGTGCTGTGTCAGTGGGAGTATTACAGGATAATTTGGTTTTATCAAGTTGACTGAGTTGAAAATGTGAATAAGCCACTGTAAAGAGATTCGAAAGCTGACTTTTCGAGTGCTAGCCCTTCATCAGAGTGAATCGAGGAATTGTGGGTTGTGTGTGGTTTATATAGAGAAATATGGAACTACACTATTGGTTGGTGCCTGGCAACGTGAAAAACAACAGAATAAATTAGTTGAATAAAAAGTGTTCGTTGATACGTGAGGATTAAGAGTGCCGATTTGAAAAATAAATTTTTGTTCTAGAGTTTTGCGGCTCTCTGTGCTTCCTTGATGTAGGGAGAGGCCACAGACCGCTATATGTTGCTTTGAATGATTCGGCAGATTAAAGTGTCTAGCGACCGGTTTAGATGCATTTTTGTTGTCTTTCTCAACGTCGCGAAGATGTTCTCGGAGTCGGTCACCTAGTCATCTACCTGTTTCGCCGATTCATAGTTGACCCTACACAGTAATTAGTATTCATGAATAAACCAAATTGTGTAATCAAATGTCCAATATCTCTCCCTCGGTTATTTAATCATAGTGAGTTTTGCCTAGTTGATTTTCTCTTTGATACAAATCTCTGTTTGAATTTTAAATGTTGGCATTACATGGAACTCGCCACACTGAGAGTTTCCTGGTTATGCAAGCCAAACTGTTTAGGGCTGCCATTAAGGGTTGCAACCCAACCAATGCAAGGTGAGGAAACTGACCCACCTGAGTTGTCTGACCTTAGGCCCTGTTTACAAGCAGGTAGGGTTAAACCCCAGTGCTAGGGTTTCCCTAGCAAGAGGGTTACCCTGGCACCCGCACATTTCTTCTTATTTTCAATGACACAATTACAAGGCAGCTAGGGTTACCCTAGCGCTTAGGTAACCCTAGCTGATTGCTAGGGTTACCCTGGCGCTAGGGTAACCCTAGCACCCTGTAAATTCTCTGCTAGGGACAACTCGCCTACCCTGGAAAACTCTATTTTGGCTCCGAAAAGCAAAATAAAAAAAATTATGATCACAATAGCGACAAAATCAGCAAATTATGACCCAGAAAACATCAAGTTCTTTCACAATTTGTCATATTTTGCTTTGGAAATAAATTATTTTCCAGTTTTGTTATCTGTTCGTGCTTTACTTACAAGATCACCGAAGCGCAACAAGCGTAGAGTTGTCTCGGGCAGTAGGGTTACCCTTCCTGCAAATTTGGCTTGTAAACCCGGGCTATGTAATTACCCTCTTGCTAGGGTTACCCTGGCAGTAGGGTTACCCTACCTCCTTGTAAACAGGGCCTAAGAGTCAGGTTTACAATCTTCATGTGAACGGTTGCTTAATTAACTTTTATAAAGAATCAGTTTAAAGTCAAAAGTAAGCTTAGCCAGGGAAACTCTGGGGAAGGGTTGTCTTGGGTACACAAGACCTTATAAACTGGCCTCTTAAAGGGTTATTCTATTTTATATCCACACTCCCTTTTCCTCTGTTGACAAGAGCTTTTGAAAGAGCTATGAAACTTTTCTGCACTCTATACATGTATTTTATGTTAGGTGATAAACTTTACTTATCTTGTGAGTGTGCTAGGGAGGGGAGGCAGGATTTGAAATGGAATGTCTCTAGCTCTGGGCCTTGATGTTGTGTGTTGTCCAACTGATTATGCAAACTTAACTTCCAAAATCTTTTTGGGCAGGTGCTTTGAGATTATCATCTTTATCACTACGGTGGAACCCCACCTTTTGGCCACCCTGGTAACACAGCCACATTGTTTTTACGGCCACTTCATTCTGACTCAAACAAAAGCTCAGTTAGTACTTTTTTTATTTATAGAACCCTCTTAATATGGCCATACTGTTAATACAGTCAGATTTTTGTTGCCTGGTGGTGACCAGATTAACAGGGTTCCACTGTAATTTAAAAATTCTTTGTCAGTGTCAGTTGGTTGTTTTTTAGAATATTTGTATCTCATAAAGAAAAAAATGAATTTTAGCTAACCCACAAAACAAAATTCTGGCACATTTTAGGAGTAATTTAATGCAATTTATAATATTCATGCATCATTTAGATAGTGAAGTTTCATAAATGCTATTTGTTTGGAGGTTGTTAGGTTTCTTCCTCAAATTACAGTACCAAGGCTGATATCTCTATTATGTCATCATCTGAAGGCAATAATATTTTGATGCCTACTGTACCAAGATTTTCCTAGCAGTCACAATAGTATTCCAGTAGTATCTCCCCCCCCCCCCCCCCAAAAAAAAAAAGAGGAAAATAATAATAACACTAATGTCAATTATGAAAAAAAAATAATTTAGCTGAACTTCATGCTGTATTATTGTTCGGCTTGTGGTTCAATGTTATTAGATTATTGGTAATCAATAATTGGGAGACCAGTAACCCTTGTCACACCTCACCATCGATGCGTCATGATGTATGAAGTTGATGCATACAAGGACAGATTTTAATTTACACACCACAATTTGACACTACTTCAAGAAATAAAGGTTATAATGTAAGACTTGGAACGCACAGAGAGATTAATGACTATGTAAAATATGTCACTATCAACAGAATGTGCCGCAGCATTACTATCTTTTAGATAACCTAGTAAGGATCTGAAGAATAAAAGCAAAAAGCAAAAACAGTGACAAGAAAGGACATGGTTCACAGCGCATCCTAAATCATCCATTGGCACATAACCACAATTCCTTGTGTCATATCACTGCGCATCGTAAATCTTCCCATTTGCGCATAACCACAATTTTTGGCGGCATACCACTGTGCATCCTAAATCTTCCATTCGCGCATAACCACAGCCCCTTGCATTTAGTAAGAAAAAGTGACTGCAAGCCCCTGTAATGTAATCTTCTGCTGATTAGAGAGCTGCCTCGCTTGTTTGCTTCAGGCTCACTCGCTGCGGCAGCAAGTAGATGTTTTATGTAAGACTCCTACATTGATCTTTTAGAAATCACAAAAAAGTTCTTGTATCTTGACAATTGTCCCTTGTTGTGTCATTTCATAATATACTAGTAGTTTGGTATGGTGTGGCATGTTAAACTTTTAATTATTAATTAGTTAATTAATTATTCATTTCATTGATTAATTGTAAGTTAACACACCGTTCTTAATTGATGTTTAATATTAGTGAATGTCTCATTTAGGGTGAGTCATTAAAGTGACAACGTAATATATTTGTGTTTGTATTTTCTTAGGTGGTTACCTCCTGGCATATACACCCCACAAAGGCATACAATGCCATGATTTAGATGATGCAAAGTGCTTTTCCCATGGACCTGGCCAAGTGTGATGTCTCTACTGATAATGGAAATTACAATAAAGATACAAGGCCACGCTAGTGTTATTTTATTCCTTGACAGTAAACTGAAAGTTGCATTCTGTAAGAGGTTTACAAAATTTAAGTGGAAAATTTCACCAAGTCATTTTTATTAAGTTAGGTATTCCTGAAATACATTTGGTATGTTGTCTCTTGTAGTAGCTTTTCTGAAAAAAAAACCCTGTTTGTTTGTTTGTTGTTGCTTTTCCTGTTCATTTTTTCCTTGAATGTTTTCATTTTCCCCAGGGGGTACTGCCATATATGAGCTATATAGGTATGTGCCACTGTGAAGGGTGTGGTTTTCAAGCAGTTTACTCTAGCATAGGGTATAATTAAATCAGAGTGTTTGGGTCTAGAATAGGGTATCAATTTTCACGAAACTAAGAAAACCAGGAATTGCCACTCAAAAATGTAAAAAAAAAATGACATCGGCAAGTTTAAATTTTCATGTTTCAGCCTCAACAACATTAATAGATGACTATCATAAAACGCTACTCGATATGTCTAAAATCAGTTTCTGGAAAACAGCTAGCCTAGGATAGGAGTGATTTGAGGAGTTTAGTATAGGGTAGAAAAATTCAGCTGAACTAGCTCTGGTATAGGCCAAGGGTTCCAGGGTCCCAGCAGCACATCCCCACCCTGAAATTCCTAAAGTACTCTCCCAGGTTATTTTCCTAATAGACAGTCTTTTTTAAAATACATTTTAAGATAAAAGCTAGCCATAAAAGACAATGATTTGAATTGATTTGATTTGATATGATATTTTATGTCATTTTCAAGATAAATATTAAAGTGATTATTATATCATTGATTTTTTTTTTTTTTTTTTTTGGGGGGGGGGGGGTACCTTTTAAGAATTCCCCTTGAAATGAAAGGTACATGGGAGGAGTCAAAAATATAATTTAGTCTTAAAAAGGTATGTTATGTTTTTATTATCAGTTTGGATCTCGCTGTGAAGCTGCAAAGCATGGTTAATTATTTATTTTAACTCAAAATACAAATTGAAACTTGCATTGAAACTCATCACCCAATCCCTTGGCCCTTTTTTTGAATAATTGTCTTTTTTTCACAAACAATAATTTGAACATTACACAAAGGGTAGGGGGGGGGGGGTATTAAAAAAACTTTTAAATGTGGAGGCTCCATCTCAGGGCCCATTACCCCTTACCCTTTTGTATACATTTGTACCACTTCAATTGAAAACGCACCTCTTTTGTAGACCTTTCATTGCAAACCCTTTACAAGCCTATTTAAGAATCATGCATCCCTTTTCTATTCCATTGGAAGCAAGTTAATCTAGACAATGTTGCAGAATCCCCTCATTCTGGCTGAAGAAAGTAAATGAGAGCTTTTCAACAACATTTTAGAACCAGAAGAATAGAATCCCTAAATCACAGATTTCCCTTCCCTTTCATACACCTCAACTTGTGAAATCCCTATCCTTTCATAATTATACCTGAAGCCTGAAAAAGATACACCTTTTGAGCTGAGCCTCTCCATATAAGTCATTACTGGTAGTCGTCCTATGTACACAAGTCAGGAACTCTCTACAAGTAGTGATGAAGCTGGCCTTAAGACAGGTACGTGTATGAGCCAGCTTCTTGTTGCCGACTCTGTCAACTTCTAGTATGGAACCTTTTCTTTGCTGATCTGATCCGAGTTCAGACACTAGCATCACTCTCACAATGTCACTAACACCAACAATGCTACTCACAATCTGATTAGTTAGTTCCACTGCACCATATGTTTCATCATCCGCAATCTTCAATGATTGTCAGAGATAAGTTAATAAGCTGATAGTTCAGTGTCACTGTTGCTATTGCCTGTTCCTAGACTTCTTTTTACAAACAGTTTGTTAAAATGACACATTGAAATAGTGATAAATTAAAATTATCAGAATTGCTAGTGTTCTCTCATAGCTTGATGCAGGGCTAGAGAAAGCACACTGAAAAATAATGCAAAGTGTAGAATCTTTCAAAATGAGTTGCCAAATATGACAGGATAAGAAACTTGGTCTGTAAACAGGACAAATGAGAGCCAGGGTTTAAAGAAATTAAAGGTGCATGCGTACTTGACCTCATGGGAACTGGTGGTGGGTGAGGGGGGAGGTGGCGTATGGAACTTGGTGCTGGTGCTGATGACAGTATTAACACTTGAAACGAAACAATGAATTTGATTATAACTGAGAAACATGAGAGACATGTCCAAATGACTGAATCGCTGTATAAACTATCCTCTTACTTTTTTTAAGGGGTTTACAGCCTGCATTTGAACTAGCGTTCATCAATTATAGAATTGCTATAGGAAAATATTCTTGTTTTAAGTTTTTAGCCAATCGTAACATACTTTATGACATCCGTTTGAGTCGTAAGCAAAAACATGTATTTGTGTTAGTGTCGATCGGCAAGAGAGATCCGCCAAGCGCGTTCTGTGCGTGAGTCTATTCTTGTAATGATATGTACTCTCGAGTGTTTGACAAAGGTAAATTTGAAAAAACGGGCTTCTGGTAATTATGTTCTCCCACGTCTAGAAAACTGCCATTGCGTTTTTTCGGTAGTGTTATGCCTACCCACGAGAATAGGATATTTTAATTGAGTGCAACTTACCTAAAATTCATTATTTCCAGGCAAACAATGAGTCCTGTGGAATTCAGCGACGAAGACATGACGACATTTCGTAAAAAACACCCTCTCAAAAACAGCGTGTTTTTGAATAACTAATAGCTTTGTTCTTCCAGAACGCTGATATGACGAGGAAGAGGACAACATTTTGTTTATCGTGGCCAAATAAAATTTTAAACATATCAAACTTACGGTTAACATCTGCCTCTACAGATTTTCGTGACCTGTCACGCAGTCCGGGGTCAGTCAAAACCACGCTAATTTTCGAACATTTTCTTCTTTTTCGAGTATTCCATGTGAGTCGCTATCTTTCTTACCTTTAGTTTAGGAAACTAATGTATATAGGCTTTCTATACCACTGCATTTGAAGGCGATTATTGAAATATTTCGTTCGGAATTTTACGGCTTTTGGCTAGCGATTCACGTATTTCGAAGAGGCGTTCATGCCACATTCAAGCACTAGTTGAAGAGTCTGGGGATAGAACTTTAAGGCGCATGCTTAAAACTGGTCATTACCGCAAAATATGAAAAGAGGAATAAATTTGGCGCAATTTGATGTATAATACATGAGGTTTGAATATTGTTTGGGTTCGGAAAATGGGACTCAAAGTTTACGGGCTGGTGATTTTGTCCTCGCTGGCCCTTCTCGCGGTGGCGGTAGATGCGTAAGACGATTTTGGCGAAGAAACAAGTGGTCCGAAAGGGGATAAATTGCCTTGGATTAGTAACGAAATAAACAAGTAAGTTAATGTGTTAACCGAAGTGGTTTAAATCCTCCTTAGAGTCGATTCGATAGACAATCTTGGCTCTTTCTTTCCTTGGCTTCCCTGCTTATTCCAGTCCTTCATCAAACACATCCTGATCAATTCGAATTTCAACACGAGTTGCTGGATCATCCTTTTGGCCAGAATACAATTTTCTTTTTATTGCACGATACAGTTCTCCATGGACTAATTCCGTACGGCCCTCAAGAGAAGTACTAGAAGGAATACGAAGAGTTTCCATACTCTGGAAAGGAGGGTTGCTATCCTCAGTATCGTATGGCTGCCACTCGTTGTACCGTTCGCTATATATTACATAGTGAATTTTCAATCGCTTTCCGATCTTTTCCACGTCTGTCACAACGACAGGATAAAGTTTACGATCAGTTTTTTTTTTTTGGATGACATTTCTAACAAAACCTCGTCCACATACCGTTTTAGCACTGCAGATTCTCTGTCCGCTTTGGCCGACATGTTTATTTATTTTCTACCCAGTTAAACATTACTTTCCCAGCCTTGCTCAGTGAGATATTAATGCGCAAGCGCAGTAACGAAAACTTGTGTCCGCGCTATCCTGGACGCCAGTGGAAGCAAATGTTAACCTTAAAGGGCAATAAGTTTGATATGAATATCCTGTCGATTGCGAAATATTGGCATTTTACTTACTGAGAGAACGATTATGCCATATTGAAATTTGATTTTGCCGCTCAGTTCGCTTTTTTACCGGATGTGACGTCATTTTTCGTTGGATGACCTATATACACAAAACGTGCCAGGCGTCGCAGAGTGTTCTCCCCCGCCCCTGATATATATCAATTCAATTTAAAGGCCGCCGGAAATTTAGCGTTTTGCCAAACCGGAAGTCAGTTCCTTTACACATGCGCAGTTGATCTGACAAGAGAAAGCGCGAAGTGAACATGCTCGATCAGGGCGCTTATACGTAGGCCGGTGAAACGAGCAGGTCCGAGCAAAAAGGTGTGTTGCAGTACACTGGACTCTACTAAAACAAGGACATTTTACTTATTCGAAAGATGTTACACGAAATTCCTTCCTGCTATGTAAATCAGCAACTTTTTTGCTGCATTTTTTGTTCTGAGGCAATGGGAAAAGGTGAGTTTTTCAGGGACGAAAACAGGACTTTAAATTTCGGGCTGTGAATGAGTAATGATCTTCTCGCGCTGAGTTGTACGCGTAAGCTTTTGATTTATGAATAAAATTTATGCAAGAAAGCTCTTCTCTCTGGTATCGAGTTAATTTATGAGTTTCTCACAACAATGCTTAATCTTAACCGATTTCTGCTTTCGATAGTTTATTATTCTTTCTACCTCCTTATCGAGGAATATCTGAAGCGTACAAGTAGCTAATTTGCATAGTGGAACGCATGCACTTTTCTGTCCTAGTCGGTGTCAAAAACTTGACAAAGTATTTTTCGCCATCTTTTGTGCTGAGATGCTGCAACAGTTTTCGCCAACGTTGTAAGGCTACCAGCAGCACTTGTGTTTCTTCAGAAAAGTGAAATTTCATACTAGGAAAGTAAATTAGACAAGGAGTTTAGTTAACTCAAACAACAAAATCAAAATCGTTATTCGAGTTGAACTGTTGGTCAAAGAAAGCGATACCGTAACTTTGCTGATTATCTCTGTTGTCTTCCGGTATTTCCAGCTAAACTTTCTCTTCCTTACTTTCTTTCCCGACATTAAATCAACCCACGTTTTGTAATGTTTTGTATTTTAATTTTTTTTTTTGGTCTTTTTGAAATGAAGGTTTATAACTTCCGTCACTTAGGGGTTAGGTTACATAGTTTTGAAATACAAAGAAAAATTATAATTGATTTTTGGTGGCAGTAGCACTTTAAATAGAGTTATTTATTCAATTTTATTATTTATTTATTTATTTATTTATTTATTTATGTATTATTAACAGCGACCTCTTCGTATGGTATTCTTTTTCGTGTTTTATTAAAGTTATGGAATTGGTATTTCAATCAGATAAAAGTAATCAAGTCATATAAAAAATAGGGTGTGAATGGGGTTAACCGACTAGCGACAAAGGGCTAGAAAATATTACTGACTCCGACAAAACGAGGAAAAATTACCGACTAGCAACAAGGAAATTAACTGGGATTTACCGACAACCGACAAAGGTCGAAAATTTTAACCGACAACCGACAAAGTATTGAGATTTTAACCGACAACCGACATGTGGACCCCCCCCCCCCCCCCATTCAGACCCTCAAATAACTCCACATTTAGTCCAAATAACTTAGTAAGCTACTTGTATGTATCATGTGGTATTGTAAAATAATAATATCTAAGAGAAAAAAAAAAAAAAAACAGGCGATGCAATTATTGTAAGAAGAATATTGTAACTGACTATGGTGTAAACAACCTCTGTGGAGGTTAAGTGGCCGAGTGGTTTTAGCGCTGGCGCGGGTTAGAACCCAGGCCCGGGTTGTTCGAAAAGCGGATAATGCTATCCAGCCAAAAAATCTCTATTCAGTGGATAGTGCGGTTTGTTTTGTTAACACTTATCCTCTGGATACTGGTTACCCGTTGGATAGCGTTATCCAGACTTCGAACAACTGGGGCCTGCAGGTTCGAATCCCGCTTTGACCGCGGGCTGACATGGCTGATGTTGTTAATTTGGTGTGCGAATATTTTCGATTGATGCTCGGTGACCCCTACTTTTCGGCAGATCACTTCCTTTTCTGATTCTTTTCATTATACTAAAAAACAAAAAAATCTGTACGTGGGAAGTTTTGATTATTTCTCATATACTATTCAAATAGGGTCGAATTGGTACATGGGTACAGGTTCGCGTGACTTAGAAGTTGTATGTTTAAGTTTAATTCTAGCTAATTTTATGACATATGTAGCAAAGATCTATCAAATAGGCTTATATTTGCTGTGTTAAACACACATAACGTGGATATGATTCTTCGACTTCTTCGAATATGTGCCGATAGTAATGAATCCGGGCAGAATCGCCTAGAATGACTGGAAATCCTAGAAATGCAATGGCCTGTACTACACCTTATCTTCAAAACGAGTTCGGTGATCCCCGATTTTTTTTTATGTTTTTACTCTAATTTTATCATTTTCTACCTTCAGTCAAAGTTTTAGAAAAATCTGTACGTGGGAAGTGTTTGGGTGCGAACGTCCTTAATATGCAGCACGGGAGTTTCGAACTTTCAGCCTTTTAAACTCGTGTTTGCATGTATAATAAGCTGCGTTTACACGCTGCAATTTTAAGTAAGAGAGTCTCTGACGTCATCTAATCCGGTCCTCGATCCAACGCTCTGGAGTCCAATCGGACAGTTTTGAACATGAACACCAGCGGACCGTGAAATTCTAAACTTGCACTCAAAGAAAACAGCCTATGGATAAAATTCAAAGCTTAAGATTTTGCCAGCGGGTGTGAAACAAACTCGCTTTTAAAATCTAAAGGAAAAAGAAAGTGAATTTTTTGATCATAGTTCCACTTAAAGTGTACGTCGAGTATATTTATCACTGAAGTGTTAATTGGGGACATTGTAAATAAATAACTAAAGCAAATAGAGCGGTAGACTTTTTAAGAATCCCAACTGGTGGGAGGCTAATAAGTTGCTACTTACACGAAGTGGTCGAGGACTGGAACTCGGGACTACGGAGAACAAATCCAGATAGCAGTAGGGTGGCGGATTTGAACCAGAGACCTCCAGATTTCAAATCCACTCGGCCACGCTGCCTCCCTTAAACTTGTGCTCATCTACTCTAAGTTATATTCTCAATTTTTTTATCCCAGTTTTGTGTCACATACTCTTTCCGATTAGATCAGAGAAATAAGTAATAAGCATGCAACTTCAAGATGGAAAAAATCCATTACCACGGACATGTGTTCAATTATTTTGACACTTAAATAAAGGTATTATTACTCTTATTTGTAGGAAGAGATGGCTTGAGTGGAAGGGATGGAGTTAAGGTTAGTACGGAAAGAATGTGCGTTATAAACTGCCAGCAAGAAACTCTGGAAACCAGGTCACGAGCACTTCAATTAGGCGAGGGGATACCCAGATGCGCCTTATCCCACCGCTTCTTATATTTCTTTCCTCCCTTCAACGTAAGTTGTCTTTTTGCACATTCGGTTCGGGCTGGTTTACTTATTAGGGCGTGCGTTGTATACTCGCAGGGTGACAAGGGAAATCAAGGAAGAGATGGCAAGAAAGGAGAACCAGGAACATGCGATATAAAGGTCTGTAAGCGAATCTATATAACTGTAATATCACAGCTAGCTGACCACAAGCGACTGAAAGAAATGTATTAATTTTCACGAAGAGAGCAAAACTAATAGTAGATGAAGATTGAACACAAATTATTTCGAGGCCGAAATTTACCTTCAAAGAAAAGTATATTACAGTGACTTGTGGAACCTTTCTTTACGTCCTGTTAAGACTTTGTTTGAGTCGCCTATCAGGGGACAAGTTTTTCATATAGATTGGGCAAAAAAAAAAAACAAACAAACAAACAAACAAAAAAAAAACAGAATGGAGAAATAGAAATATTTGGCAAGGTAGTAACAAACTCTATTCATATGAATACTCATTAAAACATCGCTCAGATGAGAGGCCGACCCTCCTACCGGGGAAAACTTTTCCCCTTTTAAACGATACTACAAATATGGGAGGCGCGAAAGCCTCATTGCTAGTGCGCTAGTCTCCGCATTGAGCGGTTTGGGTTCGAGCCCTGGCCGGGCCCATTGTCTTGTATTCTTACGCTAGGCAATTTACTCTCACAGTGCTTCTCTCCATTCAGGTGTAGAAATGAGTAGCGGAGAACTTAATTCTTAGGGGTATCCCTGCGATGGACAAGCATCCCATCCGGAGAAGAGGAGGAATACTCCTAGTCGTTTCACGATACAGAAATCGGGATAAGCAGACTTTGCTTAAACTGAGCCCTTCTATCTTAGGTTCAGTAAATTTTCCTTTACAGTTTGTTCATGTCTGCCGGTTGCTGAATATTGAAAGAACTTAAAATTTTTACGTTGTAGGAATTAACAGCAATCAAGTCGAAGCTTGAAAACCTCACCAGAGAAGTGGAACGACTTGGAAATGTAAGTCATCCAACTCTAAAGTGTAAAGTAACATAACATGGATAGCTGGGGTATCTCAGGTGATTGACAGTGAGATAAAGAGAATGAGCCTCGTGAAAGCTGCCGTGAAGCTTCCTTTTCACTAGGAACACAAGTGTATGCGTGAATACCCAATGAGAGCAGTGCACCCAATGAGAAGCAAATCGTGGGGACACAAACCTCAAAATGGTTTTCTCCTTGTGTCTTTATGGTTACTGGTCCGTCGGACGAAAACCGCCAAAATGCCCCTAACTCTAAATTCCCGTGACTCTTATAAATCACAAGATTATTTTATTCCATCTGAAATAAACACGGCCAATGATACCCTCAACAAGTAACCGAAAATAAAGGGTCTTAATACATAGTATTAACCAAAAAGTAGAACACGGATTTAACCGCGCAGTCAGTTACACAATTGTCAATCACATGCGATCGATTACCGAAATTGCACTAACAGGACTTTGGCCTTGCCAGTAATAATAATAATAATAATAATAATAATAACAACAACAACAACAACAACAACAACAACAACAACAACAACAACAACGACAACGACAACGACAACGACAACGACAACGACAACGACAACGACAACGACAGCGACAGCGACAGCGACAGCGACAGCGACAGCGACAGCGACAGCGACAGCGACAGCGACAGCGACAGCGACAGCGACAGCGACAGCGGTAACGGTAAGGATAACGGGAACGATAACGGTAACGGTAACGGTAACGATAACGATAACGATAACGATAACGATAATGATAATGATAATGAACTTTCAAGGATTAAACCACTGCAAAAACCGAGTACGATCAAAACTTGCTCTACGTTGGATCAAAATAGATCGTGACCAGACCAAAAAACTTTAAAAATTAGAAAATATATACTGCAAAGGTTGGTCAAGACAACGTGAACATAGGCGTTGTTACAATATTTTGGCTGGCCAGCACCAGCCTTCTTCAGGTTTATTGAATGGATAAATGCTTGTTACAAGATCTTTAGGTTATATTTACCGGAAATGACATAAAAAGGCTACGTGATGTGTAACATTAATCAAAAAAGGAAATGCATAAAAGATGATAATACATGATAACAAGGTAAAATAAACAAAAGAAAATTAAAAGGTAGCTAAATAAAATTACATTTCATCTCTTCTGTTAAAGTGCCACTAACCCCCAAGATTTTTTTTCGCTAATATAAATTTCCTTTTTCTCCTGATCACCACTGCGAAAAAATTATCGTTGTAGCTATTTTTGTTAATTTTCTACGAATTTTCAAAGTTTGTAATTTTGCACATTTCCATGTTCACGACCGAGGAATAGCGGAGAATGGGACGAGTTGGCTTCCGACGTCATTTCGGGAATAACAATGTTTTCTTTCTGAGAAGAATACATGCGAGCATGCGAGAGTGTGTGTCAAAATCGTTGCAGAATGCAAGGAAGATGTTTGCTGACATCTCTACTTATCTCTCATGTTAAAACGGTTTTCAATCATTGATCTGGCGAAGTAGGCAGAAGTGGACCACGACTGCATCGCATTCTGTTCACTTGTATTTCGGGCGTAATTAGTGTGTGAATCTAAAAATGGTTTGACGCTCCGAAATCTGCACGTTCCTTAAAGCCAACTTACCAACTGTTCGTGTCCATTGACATCTTTTTAAAAACACCCCCAAAATATAGAAAAGTAGACTACAATAAAATTAAAAAGGCCCAAAAAAATCACGCATACACTCGCCATTTTTGTAGATCATGGTATAATGGCTCATATACCATGATGGCTTAGCCAATGAAAACTCTCGAATTGCATTATCCAATGATCCAGTTTTAATAATGCTAGATAATACATTTCTTTCACGTAAAAATCTTCGGTTCGGTTTCGATAAAATATGAATCACAAATAATCCAAAAATGTTTTGACAGTCCCAGTCTGAGCTCAGTCGAAAGTCTCTTGAAAGGGAGAGCCTACACTACAGAGGATCTATTCTGTGGAACAAGATTCCCTCAGAGATTAGAAAACTGCCTGGTTTAAATGTTTTTAAAACTTCATTTCATGGGAAAGATTTTTCGAATACACCATGACCCATTGTAACTCTTATTATTCATAATGTAAGTTTTTGTATTTTTAACATTATAGTCAATAGTTCGTTAGAGTATTATAGTCTAGTTTTAAACACGATTCCTAGGAAGACCATTTTAAATGATACGATTTCGTGTATAAATAAAGATTGATGATGATGATGATGATGATGATAAGTGTTTCACCTCGGTTCCCGAAGTGACGTCACTAGTAGCCCGACCCAGATCCCACTTTGCGCGGTCGTGAACATAGCAATTACGAGTTCAAACGCCTGTAGAAACGCAAGGATTTTATCAATCGAGATAATTTTTTCGCTGATGAAATCAGGGAGACTAGTAGATCTTAAAAAAGTTAAAAAATTTTGGGGTTAGTGGCACTTTAAGGCCTGCAGGCTCCAGTGTTTTTCCTCTGTGTTAGTGTTAGAAGTGAGTAGTCGTTTAGTATTTTTTCGTCGCCTACGTGATCGTTTGTTATCGTGGTTTTGAAGAGAAGATAGCGTCGGGTGGTTTATTGAATGTATTTGTGACTGATTGTGAGTGGAGTGATTCGGGTTAGTAGGGTTATACCGGCGTGTAAAATGGTTTTTTACGGAGTCGACGATTAAAAAGTACTGATTCTAAAGAATGGGCCATAGAGGCTAACTTATCATTATAATAATTAAAAGATTCTTCACTACTGTTCTTACGCAAGAGTTCCTTTTTAGGTCTCCATCCCGCTCGTTTCGGTGCAATAAAACTAGCTGCACCGTCTGTCCTTTTATTGAGGATGGCCGTAATCAACATACTTTTTATAGTACTGGACAAACGTTTAAAATCAAATCATATATTACTTGTGAAACTTCTAATGTTATTTACATGATTCAGTGCACTAAATGTAATCTTCAGTATATCGGAGAGATCAAACGTCGTCTTAAAGACCGTTTTAATGAACATAGGCGACCAATTATAAACCCCTTTTGTAGTTATACTCCCACTGCGGTTTCATGACGCACCTGACTAGTGGTCACGCGGAGGATCACATGATCCTTATACCGCTCGATCAACTGCACACTAGTTGTGACTCTACCAGAAAGGCTCGTGAGGCATTCCTCATACACAGAGGAAAAACACTGGAGCCTGCAGGTTTTAACAGAAGATCGAGATGAAATGTAATTTTATTTAGCTACCTTTTCATTTTCTTTTGTTTATTTTACCTTGTTATCATGTATTATTATCTTTTATTATATGGCTAGTGTTTGTAGCCGATATAACGCGCGCTCTGATTGGCTAAGTGCAGCTTAACGCCAGGGCATAATTCTCCCGTAATGCCCACGGGCCGATTACGGATTATGCAAATTAGGTGCGGAAAGGAAAAAACACGAAAGGTTATCCAAAGGTAGACCAAATTTACTTTATTTACATTGAAAATCGTTGTGATACAAGACAATGAGTGACGATCAACATCCAGAGAATTAATTATATTACTATTTTAATGAAAAAAATGAAGTTACTTCGGCAAATTAAGAACGAGTTAATTGGTCAGAAAGAAATTGAAATGTTCATAATCAAAAAGCAAAACCACGAAAGAAAAGGACAGCTGCCAGTGAAATGAAAACATTTCAGCGATATTTGTCGTCAATAAACAAAGGAAACATAGTAAAAGTTTTGGACTTACCGGCTGCTGTCCTTGACCACTTATTGGCAAAGCTTTTTTAAGATATCGGAAAACGGATGGCGACGATTATGAACCTGACACTCTGTCGGGTTTCAGCGGGTTTGCAGCGAAGTATTCATGAGAGGTTCCTTTCCGAAGGCAGGTCTCCTTCCACTGTTCTTTCACCATTCAAAAGGCAATTAGTGACACCAGAGCAGTACAGCAGTCAACATCAACAAATTCTCTTGCTGTAACACAAGCCAGTTTAAACATCTTCAAGGACCATCAGATTTAAACAGCCGAGTGGTCTTTTTTCTGGTGTGGACATTCGCAGCATCTCTGAGCGCCAGTTCAAGATCCTTAACGGGCCAGTAACTATAACCCAGGAAATTCAGAAAAGGCGAAGAGTTTTCATCGAAAGTGACGACGAAGAGATGTGCTGATTCCGTTCAAATTGTATTTTCTTTTACCGACACGGCCGCACGGATTTTGAGCAAGTTTGAAGTACTTTTCTGTAGGAATTGACGTTTGGCGGTTGATTGTTGAAAATGTCGATGAAAACTCTCTCGTCATCTAGTAACACAACTGTACTAAAATACTTTATGCGGCCGTATTGATCATTGTTTTTCCAAAAATAAATTTATTTTCTTGACGGAGTACGCGTCAGTTCGCTGCATTGATTTGAAAAGATGAATGAATAGATAGGCGCGCGCAACACCGGATGTGAAGTAACGACTTCCCCGGCCTTGAATTTAGATTTTTTTTTTCTTTCTCTATAATCGTTTTGTTAGCCATATAATAAACAACTTAATAACCTCGACAGTTCGGTCGTTACGGGAAAATCTCAAACCTCGGCCTACGGCAAGGCCTCAGTTTGAGATTTTCCCGTAACGACCTCACTCTCGGTTATTAAGTAGTTATTATGCATTTCCTTTTTTATTAATGTTACACATCACGTAGCCTTTTTATGTCATTTCCGGTAAATATAAAGATCTTTTAACAAGCATTTATTCATTCAATAAACCTGTAAAAGACTGATGCTGGCCAGCCGAAATTTTGTAACAACGCCTATGTTCACGTTGTCTTCACCAACCTTTGCAGTATATTTTCTAATAGTGATAATGATAATGATAATGATAATGGTAATGGTAATGGTAATGGTAATGGTACTGGTAACGGTAATGGTAACGGTAATGGTAATGATAATGATAATGATAATGATAATGATAATGGTGATGGTGATGGTGATGGTGATGGTGATGATAATGATAATGATAATGATAATGACAATGATAATGACAATGATAATGACAATGGTAATGGTAATGATGATAATGAAAATGAAAATGAAAATGATGATGGTGATGGTGATGGTGATGGTGATGGTGATGGTGATGGTGATGGTGATGGTGATGATGATGATAATGATAAAACTTAGTATTAAACGGAGAAGTATAATCATCAAAATCGTCAAGAAACGACGAGCATCCAAATCTCCTTCACGATTGTGTTTTTCTTTGTCCTAACTCGATGAATTATTAATTTGCTTGAGAAGTTTAAAGTTTGGTGCGATTAGGTTATAACATAGACAACAACATCATAGAACAACAGCAAATGAAATAGAGAAAGTCTGTCAAACGATCACTGATTATGCTATAAATATTTGCCTTTCAGCAGCCTAAAGCGACCCCTTGTGATCAAGGTAAGATAAATAAATTCTCGGCTATGATTTCGTTTAAATCTTGCAGTTAGCAATTATTGCAACTACTAAGAGGTGCGGTGGACAGATTGTTAGTGCCCTGGATTCCGGATCTAGCGGTCTGGGTCCGAGTCCTGGCCGGGTTGTGTTCTTGGTCAAATAGCATCGTGCGGTGGCTTGTAGGATTGTATTTGGGGGCAACATAGCTTTTCGTATCTTGCTTTTTCCCCAGAAACAATCCCACAAGCCACTACAAGATGAGACTTACCCAAGGTTTCATCTCGTTTTTAAATTAGCGAATCGAAATAGTCCTTTTCACGGTTAACGCTTCTCATTTGAATATGTAGATAACTGTGAAAAGGGTTATTCACCACTGGGTCTTATGTTATTTACTGCAGGCTGTCAGCAAGGCCTCCACTTCTTTGAAGAGTTTCAAGAAATTCCCACCAAAGGTGCCACAGCTGTCAAATTCTTTTTAATCGATGATGATCTGTTCCTGGTGTTTGCCAACAGCTATGGTGACAAATCAGGACGTAAGGCTAAGTCTGTTGTTTACAAGATGGAGAACAAGCGTTTTGTTCTGATCCAAACTCTGTCCACCCATGGCGCTTACGGTATTGAACACTTCATAATAGATGGAGTACACTACATGGCTATTGCAAACCACTACGATGGTGGCTATAAACAGAACTCTGTCATTTACAAATGGAGCACAGACAAGTTTGAAGAGTTTCAGGTTATTTTAACCAACGGTGCTTCTGGCGTCAAATTTTTTACCATCGAGGGAGATCATTACTTAGCCGTTGCCGAATATCATGACGGTAGTACCTACTCTATCGAGTCGTTTGTTTACAAGTGGAAACAAGGAAGGTTCATGAAGTACCAAAATATTCCTACTGATGGTGCCAGGGCATGTGATTCAATTGTGATCGCCAACGAGACTTTCCTTGTCTATGCGAACCAGTACCACTCTCAGAAGAAATACAACACTGAGTCCAGCGTGTACAGATGGTCTGGAGGCCACTTTTTGAAGTTCCAATCAGTACAAACGCAGGGGGCGTATAGCGCAAAATTCTTTCGTGTAAATGGTCATGTCTTTCTCGCTTTTGCTAACTATTATACAGGAAGCAAGCAAAACATCAACTCGCCTATCTACAAATGGGATGGCGTAACGTTTACTCTATTTCAAGAGATCCCCACGAAAGGCGCTATGGAGATGCAACCCTTTGAAATGAATGGTGAAATGTTCTTCGCTGTTGCAAATTATCATGGAGACAGTGGCGGATACACAGTTCGTTCAGTTGTCTACAAGGCTTCTGGAGCACAGTTTACTCTTTACCAAGATTTGCA
>JAHPZR010000385.1:25000-52500 GCA_019787425.1 Platygyra sinensis | reverse complement strand
TATTTTATGTTATCATTCGATGCAGTTTTTTTCTTCCCTTCCATTGTCTTCCATTGGCTGACAGCCCACCACGTGACCTGCAAATAACTGCCTACAAATAATGGTCTGCTCATGCGTCGTACCGTCTAAACCTGTTTTGCTGCCAATAATATTCTGCTTATGCGTAATTGGAACCACGTTCTAGAGAGAAAAATGGCTGATCGCTTCCCTGAGCTGCCAGGAAGTGATTAAAATATGAAAACAAACTTGGTGATCGAATGATAAAACAATTATTGAACTCGGTTATGGCAAAATATCGTGATTTGTCAGTGGCGAGCTGATCAATTATTTGCCGAAGCCTTCGGCTTCGGCAAATAATTGATCAGCTCGCCACTGACAAATTACGATATTTTGCTCAACCTGGTCCAATAATTGTTAATTAGTTGCATCTATTTCACCAGTTAAAGAAGCTGCGTCCCAGGTAAACGGTTTGAAAAATTTAGCCTAAAATTTTCAATTTTGTTGTTGGTAGTCCGTGTCAATCTTCTCTATCCTTAACCATCCTTGTTCCCTTATGGTTTATTATTATCTCTTTAGTGTTTTCCTATCTTTCTGAAGTATTATTTTCAGGTAATTTTGTCAATGGTCAAAATAACCCAAATTACCTTAACGTAGTCCCTCTAAGCTCTCCAAAATTGTTTTTTCGTTGTGTCACTCAATGTCTCAGTGTATAAAAGCTGCGCGTCCGCGAGACCTGGCCACAACTGCTCACAGCCACTTGAGCACAGTGACAAAAAGGAACTGACGAAGGAAAGCCACTCTGCTTCCGAAACCGGTCTTGCACTAAACAATTAGTTCTTATCAGAACTCTGATGGCCACTCCAAAAGGCGATCTAGTCCGGCACCGCCACTCTCGCCGTCGCTGATAACAAAACTTTGGATGTTCAAAAGCATTACAAGCCTACATAAACGTTTCAATACAAGCACTTCTCTTCAAGTCACCCTCTCAGTTTTAAGAAGGGTTTATTAAAGGAGAAAATTTGCGTTTACTGAGAAAAAACTCGGTTAAAGAAACTTTCGAGTTATGAAAGCTATAATTTCTAACCCGCCTACTCGAGCGAGACAACTCGCCGAAAATACTTTAGCCGAAGTAAAAGTCTCATCACGAAACGAGGCTCTACAAAACAAAACAAAACAAAAACATCCAAAATTTTTTTGTCTTTCATTACGATTTTGAACCAGCTATGCCTCACCTAAGAAAGGTTCTTATGAAACATTATAACTGAGAGCAACAGACTCGGTCAAATATATTTTGAACCTGCAATTGTCGCCCACAGGAAGGACAAGTCTCTTAAAGACATTCTGGTCAGAGCTAAAATTCCTTCGCACATTTAACAACAACATTTTGGAGTTGTAAACGGGAAGGGTCAAGTGACAATATCACAAAACTTATGTTTTACTGTTTTTGGGCCAAGCCACAATCAACCAAGCTAATTCTCACTTCAAAATACTGAACTGAATCTAATTACAGTGACTTTCCTTACCATTTTAAAGTGAACAGACATAATCCTGCGTTGACTAATCGTCGAGGAAGTGTAAAAAAAGCAAAAAATCGACGATTACCGCTTACTTTAGGAGCCGCGGGAAAAAAGAATCCGGCCGTGGGCCGTATCTTAAAAGCTGGACCAGTCACGAGCGCGTGATTAGCCAATCAAATTCGAGGATTTAGGATTCCTTCCAGAGCAGGGTTTACTATTTTTCAAGCATCTGAGCGGGCCGGAGTTCTAATTTCTCGAATTTAATTGGCTAATCATGGGCTCGTGAGCGGTCCAGCTTTTTATGATACGGCCCACGGGTCGGGTTTTTGCCCCGCTGCTGCGATTACGGCTTCTAAGTTTCTCTCCAAGAAGTTAGTGGTAATCGTCAAACATTTGCCTTCTTTACATTTCCATCGACGATTAGTTAAGGCAAGTTTATCTCTGTTCATTTTAAAATGCCAGCTTGGGGCTTGCGCGTAATTCGTTGTTTCTATCGCCGTAAAATTCGATTTCAGTCGAGTTTACCTCTGATCGTTGCTGTATTTAGGAGAATTTCTGTGGGATACACTCAACGAATTTGCTCGCTTTCTACTATTCAATTTACGGTAGAAAGTCCGATTTCTAGTGATTTTAATAGCTACCACTGACAAAAGTTGTTTTTATAGTGAAACTTCAAACTTCAAACTTCGCACGAAATCTCACAACGGAAAAACAATTTTGGAAAACTTAACGGTGAAATAAATGCAACTAATATAAAGTAATTTAAAAATTATCAGTTCTTTAATACATCTTTCTTTGTCTAGTTTATGAGTTACTCGCTCGTTACGAAGACTTTTTACGATCGTTAGTAGACGGCGCAGAAGGAGGATACCGGCTAAACTCCGAGCTTGTATATCGACCCAGGATTCGAGGCAGGCAGGATCTTGAGCTAGGATTCGAGCTAAGATTAGTTAGGATGAGCCGCTTTCTCAGCTCTTTTGAGCATGACATGTCACGTGACCTGGTTTGCTTGTCTGCGTTTAGATAGAAAGATAGATAGATAGATAGATAAATAGATAGCTTTAATTCAAATCATATGGCAGCCCTCTAAGGCTGAATTGCATGAATTTACAAATACTTTTGATACAAAAATTAAAATATGAAAATGTACTAATTTTAAAAATCTACAGAATTATACTTTAGTTTATACCGTAGCGCTTTTGTCTTATCACAAGTCGTGCGGAGTAATGCGATTTTATGGCATGCACAAGCCTAGAGAATTCGTCCACTACAAATCCACTGTAACTCTTATAATCACTTGGCTATTCTAAAGAAACAGCCAATATTCTCATTAGGTTTCAAAGAAGCTTTTTGTTGCAGTTCGATAAATATCTTTAACTGCTGATGTAAGCGTAATTTCAAAGTGTCAAGCACATGCCCATTTTGTAGTATGCACAAGCTCGGATATTTTGTAATATTGCAAACGAACATAACTTTTGCAAGTGGAGTCGCTCTACATTTCTAAACAACATCAAATACCATCAAGCAGTTTGAAAGAATCTTTCACTGGATATTCTGTGAAAATTTCCGGCTGCCGGGCATTTAGCCACAGTGAACTTGTAAACATTCTTAGTTTATGCTTATCGTTTTAAGTGCGAAGTGCAGTTGAGGTTAGAACATTTGGTAAGATATTTCAAGTGAAATGCTTGTTCCTGACCGAAAACGTTTTTACGTGTGGGGCCGAGCAAACAACTGAAACAAATTATTCATAATGAACATAATTAAAGCAAATGAGCAGACAGTCTGTAAAAAGTGTCAGGTAAATGTATAATGTAACATGTCTGCTTAATACAATGGAGTTAATCTTGGAATAGAACAGTAACAATAACCAGTCAGGAGAAAAGTCAAGGCCAGGTTTGTAGGCAACTTTCCCTGAACTTTGTCTTGTATGTAAGGATCCAAGTATTCTGCTTCTTTTGTAAAAGCAAGATATCGTTTAAATGTATATCGTGGAAATCCACGACATGCATAGTATGCCATTAACAAAGCAATGACAACAGGATCAAAGTGAACGAAGACCACATGCAGGACCTTTTTTGCGGTGTCTCTGAAAAGGGTGGTTTTTAATGGCTCCACAAAGAGTCGTTTGAAAATTTTCTTGAACTTACCGAGCGAGGAAGGTCAAGGAAGTATTAATTGCTTCTTTTATGTTTCTGATTTTACTAGGCCTTTGATCGAGGTCGTAGAGTATGCGAGGTTTCAAAATATCTATGTTTGGAATTATCATAGTTTCATTTCACATGGAAATTGTGAACGTGTTTGGTTTTACAGTGATTGTATTTGAGTGCGTTTGAGCAACACTCAGGCTTTCGGCATTGCGCGCAATTTTTTTCGGGCAATAACGTCACCCCCATCCCCTAAGTCCGAAGATGCCCGTACGCCTATAGTGCTGATGGTTAATTCAGTGTTATAACCGCTGACACAATTTATTTGTTGAAGATGATTTTAGACGTCAGTCTGATGTTGATTACCGGCTGTATTATGACAAGGATAGCATTTTGCTAGTTATAAAAAATATACACTCTGAATCATCGCCTTAATATTGACTGCGTAAGAACATCAAATATTGTAAAAAATGAATCAGAATTATTAATTGAACGATAAAATAAATGCATTATTTGCAAGCGCGTAGAGTTCCTCGGTTTATTTCAGCTATAGAAAACTAACTTGTTCTAACAACATGAGATGCAGTTTGCTCACTTCGATCTAATTTTTATATTAGCATTAAAATGTTGCTTTTATACTTTTATGCTGTCTGTAACTGTATTTTATTGTATTTGGATGATCCCAACTCGCTCTTTAACTGTACTGTGTTTAGTTTGCCTATGTAAATTTAACCTATATGTCTTGGAGGCCTCCTCGTAAAATATCAGTTTATTATTATTTATTATTATTTTGTAAAACTGAGCTGAATTAAATAAATCATCTTGTCTTGTCTTGCTATCTTTGTGATGAAATGTAATCTCCTTTTGCATAGATTATTAAAAGAGTGTAATAAATCAAAAAGTATTGAAATATTAAATCTAAAATAAGATTAATTTCCTTTAGCACCCCTCCAAATTCCAACTGGTTGGTCTGTTCAGGCTTTAAAATATAAATTTCTCCTCTAACTCTAGTTGTTCTTCGAAGTACTTGACATAGAACTACAAGATCGTTGATTCATATCAACAGGCACATAGTGGTTTAAAAACCGGGTAAGTTGGGTAAGTAGCTAAAGACTCACAGTAAGTTTGCAAAGCTGACGCTTCAAGTGCCAGACTTTCGTCAAAGCTCGTCACTTTGCTCTGAGGAAAGGTGGACGCTCGAAACGTCAGCTTCATAAACTCGCTATCAGGGCGGTTAATTTACCTTCATCAACTTCAAGGAAATACATTGCAACGTGTTTCACTTTTTCACCCGCACAGCCCATCTGTTTATTTAGAAATTAATACCTTCATTGTTTCAGCCAATATGCGCCGCTTTACAGACATAAAATTAAATAATGAAGCCTTTTTCACGTGATACTTCACGGTTATGGACTCCGGTAAACAGACGCAAGATAATTTTGGGAAAGTGCAACTTAAACGGCCACGCCGGTAGTCCAGAGGCAGGAGACGGAAAGGGGTTTGGAAGCTCAATTGAACGCCCGTCGCAAGTTTTAAATGAAACCCCTCAAGAAATGGCATCTCACGGGCGTTGCTTGAGCTTTATCTAACGGCTGAACGATACTGAAGTCAAACCTCTCCTAACACTTCCCTATGAAAGCAGATATGTCCAGGATTGAGCGCTAATGTGATTCAAATTCCTTATGATAAGCCTCACACAGTGTTCTCATTGGTAAAAAGTCACCAAAACATACACAATTCTGTTAACTATGAAGTAATATAAAGTAAAGGGTGTATGGGGTGTCTGCTGGTGGTAGTACCTTTGCAGGGAGGCGGTCGCACCCTTCATAGGGTGGCTGAACTGCACTGGTCCACTTGCAACACCCAGCTCTGATGTATGGCTCCTAGAAGTTGCAGGCATTGCAACGGCCACACCCCGGGCAACGGTGTCGACCAACCGGCTGAACTACATCAGGGTAACCAGCTCAGGAAGTGGGCTGGTGATCGCAAAGGACAGATGGGGTTCTTAAGCTATGAGAAGCAGCTCATCTAGGAGATGGAAAACTCCAAACCAAAACCCAGGGGGTAGTACCTGTCAGCCCAAAAGGCAGCTACCTAGGGAAAGGAAAATCCCGATACCACACCAACCACCTCCATTGGAGTTGGTCGTAGGGCTAATCACCCTACACCGTAAAAAACCCTTGATTACGGAAACCAGAGACTTGTTGAGGACAACCTACACTGGATCAAGCACGACGACATGCCAAACTCCGGTAGATAGCTTTATTACCTGGGACGATGGCAGAATGATGGACACGGGCCAAACCCGTAAGGAAGCTCGTGGCCTGAGAGGGTCGTTGGCTAATCCCAAAATTATGCATAGGATTGGATGTTGGAATGTGCGGACGATGTATAGTATTGGCAAAACAGCTCAAGTTACATCAGAGATGCAACGCTATAGGATCAGTATACTGGGAGTTAGCGAATGCAGATGGTCTGGATTTGGCAGGCTTAGAACTCAAACGGGAGAGATTATCCTGTACTCAGGTAGAGATGATGATGTTCACCAAAGTGGAGTAGCAATCGTGATGACCAGGTATGCCAGCAGGTGCCTGGAAAGTTGGTCACCTGTCAGTGACCGCATAATAACAGCCAGATTCCACTCTAAATACATAAAGACAACCATAGTTCAAGTGTATGCTCCAACCAACGAAGCGGAAGATGAGGCAAAAGAAACCTTCTACGATCAGCTACAAAAGGTATTGGATGCAGTTCCTAGGCATGACATGCTCTTGGTAATGGGGGACTGGAACGCCAAAGTGGGAGTGAGACAGGAGGGCGAGAGCGGCATCGTTGGGAAACATGGTCTAATCTGTGAGAGAAATGATAACGGTGACCGTTTTGTGTCCTTCTGTGCATGGAACAACCTCGCTATAACATCAACCATGTTTCCTCACAAGGATGTGCACAAGTACACATGGACCTCCCCAGATGGTCAGTACCGGAACCAGATTGACCACGTGGCAATCAGGTCCCGGTTTAAGAGGTCAGTGCAAGACACGAGAGCACATAGGGGAGCTGATGTGGGAAGCGACCATAATCTTGTCATAACTAAGGCCCAACTCAGGCTAAACAGCACAAACAAGAAACAGGAAGGGGCCACCAGGTTTGAGGAGAGCAAGTTGAGAGAGCCTGCGATTAGACAACAGTTCCAGATTGAGCTGAGGAATAGGTTCAGAATCCTCCAGACGTCAGACCAAAACGACATGGGTGCAGATGACCAACAGAATAGTGAACAGCCTGACCAAGCCGAGAGCATAGACAACATGTGGCAGAAGATCAAAACTACCTACACTGAAACAGCACTGAAAGTACTGGGACGCAGGAAGAAGAAGTGTAAGAGCTGGATTAGCACAGAAAGCTGGAAAAAGATCGAGGAGAGAAGGAAACTGAAAAAGAAGATAGGAGATTCACGATCGGAGAGGTTGAAGAACAAAGCACGAATTGACTACAGAGAAAAGGACAAGGAGGTGAAGAGGAGTCTCAGGAAGGATAAAAGAGACTGGATAAATGGTGTCGCACAAGAAGCAGAGGACGCTGCAAGTCAGGGCCAAATGAAAGGAGTATATGAAGCAACTAGGAGGTTATGTAACGAAGGACCAAGAAAGACAGGAATGGTAAAGAACAAGGAAGGAAAGTTATTGACTAAAGAAGGTGAAGTTAAAGCGAGATGGCAAGAACACTTTAAAGAAGTCCTGAACAGGCCAGTTCCTGAAGTCGCTACTGAGGTGGAGGAGACAGATGTTGTGAATAATGGAATTGACATAGGAGAGATAACAAGGGGGGAGATCAAGAGCGCATTGGGGGACATGAAAAGTGGAAAGGCACCAGGTATCGACAGTATCACGGCAGACCTTCTTAGGGTTGATACTGACACCACAATCCAGGTCCTGCATGAGTTATTTAACAAAATATGGGAGGAAGAAAGTGTTCCAGAGGATTGGCTCAGAGGGCTTATCATCAAGCTCCCCAAGAAAGGAGATCTGACGAGTTGTGAGAACTGGAGGGGTATAACCCTCATGTCTGTTGTAGCCAAGGTGTTGGGAAGAGTCCTGATTAAGAGAATTGTTGCTGGAACAGATGCTGAGTTAAGAGGAGAACAAGCTGGCTTTAGAAAGGGAAGGAATACGACTGAACAGATCTTTGTATTAAGGAATATAATTGAGCAGGTAGCTGAATGGAACTCCAGCCTCTACCTTTGTTTTGTGGACTACGAGAAGGCCTTCGACAGCATACACAGAGAAACTCTCTGGAGGATCATGAGGTGCTATGGAATACCGACAAAGATCGTGCGAATGGTGCAAGTCATGTACACTAACTGCAGATGTGCTGTGGTGGATGGTGATGGAAGAACAGATTGGTTCGAGGTAAAGTCGGGTGTTAAGCAAGGATGTAATATGTCAGGGTTCCTGTTCCTCTTGGTGATTGATTGGGTGATGAGGAGGTCAGTCGAAGGTGCAAGGACAGGTATTAGGTGGAAGATGACAACCATGCTAGAAGACTTAGATTTTGCAGACGACTTGGCTCTTATCTCAAGTACATTCGGGCAGATTCAGAGGAAGATTGATTGCCTGAACAGAAGTGGGAAGGGAACGGGCTTGAAAATTAGCACCAAGAAAACCAAAGTGATGAGGATCAACGTAAACAACAACAACGCAGTTTTAATAGATGGGCAGGAAGTAGAGGACGTGGACAGCTTTGACTATCTAGGAGCAAGAATAACCAAGCATGGAGGGGCCGAGGATGACATCAAGAACCGTCTAGGGAAAGCTACAGGGGCATTTAACAAACTAGCCAAGATCTGGAGGAGTGGAGAACTGAGCAAAAACACCAAGATCAGGATCTTTAAGTCCAATGTCATAGCAGTGCTACTTTATGGATGTGAAACCTGGAGAATGACAAAGAGGGATGAAGCAAAACTGGACACATTTCTACACAAGTGTCTACGGAGGTTGCTAAAGATATACTGGCCGATGAAGGTGTCAAATGAGGAAGTCAGGCGACGAGCTAGAACTTGTACCATCAGCGAACAGATCAGGAGACGGAGGTGGCGCTGGATAGGGCATGTGTTGCGCATGAACAACCAACAGAATCCACGCATTGCTTTGACCTGGGCACCAGAAGGGAAGAGGACCAGAGGACGGCCAAAGGTAACATGGAGAAGAACAGTAGAAGGAGAAAGGCAGAAGATGGGTTTCACCACCTGGAGCGAAGCTGCTACTGCTGCAAGAGACCGAGCGGGTTGGAGGAGACAAGTCAACGGCCCTATTCTCCCAGAGGAGATGTAGGAAACAAGAGACAAGAGAAATATAAAGTAATTTAAAAATTATCAGTTCTTTAATACATCTTTCTTTGTCTAGTTTATGAGTTACTCGCTCGTTACGAAGACTTTTTACGATCGTTAGTAGACGGCGCAGAAGGAGGATACCGGCTAAACTCCGAGCTAGTATATCGACCCAGGATTCGAGGCAGGCAGGATCTTGAGCTAGGATTCGAGCTAAGATTAGTTAGGATGAGCCGCTTTCTCAGCTCTTTTGAGCATTACATGTCACGTGACCTGGTTTGCTTGTCTGCGTTTAGATAGAAAGATAGATAGATAGATAGATAGATAGATAGATAGATAGATAAATAGATAGCTTTAATTCAAATCATATGGCAGCCCTCTAAGGCTGAATTGCATGAATTTACAAATACATTTGATACAAAAATTAAAATATGAAAATGTACTAATTTTAAAAATCTACAGAATTATACTTTAGTTTATACCGTAGCGCTTTTGTCTTATCACAAGTCGTGCAGAGTAATGCGATTTTATGGCATGCACAAGCCTGGAGAATTCGTCCACTACAAATCCACTGTAACTCTTATAATCTCTTGGCTATTCTAAAGAAACATCCAATATTCTCATTAGGTTTCAAAGAAGCTTTTTGTTGCAGTTCGATAAATATCTTTAACTGCTGATGTAAGCGTAAATTTCAAAGTGTCAAGCACATGCTCATTTTGTAGTATGCACAAGCTTGGATATTTTGTAATCTTGCAAACGAACATAATTTTTGCAATTGGAGTCGCTCTACATTTCTAAACAACATCAAATACCATCAAGCAGTTTGAAAGAATCTTTCACTGGAAATTCTGTGAAAATTTCCGGCTGCCGGGCATTTAGCCACAGCGAACTTGTAAACACTCTTAGTTTATGTTTATCGTTTTAAGTGTGAAGTACAGTTGAGGTTAGAACATTTGGTAAGATATTTCAAGTGAAATGCTTGTTCCTGACCGAAAACGTTTTTACGTGTGGGGCTGAGCAAACAACTGAAACAAATTATTCATAATGAACATAATTAAAGCAAATGAGCAGACAGTCTGTAAAAAGTGTCAGGTAAATGTATAATGTAACATGTCTGCTTAATACAATGGAGTTAATCTTGGAATAGAACAGTAACAATAACCAGTCAGGAGAAAAGTCAAGGCCAGGTTTGTAGGCAACTTTCCCTGAACTTTGTCTTGTATGTAAGGATCCAAGTATTCTGCTTCTTTTGTAAAAGCAAGATATCGTTTAAATGTATATCGTGGAAATCCACGACATGCATAGTATGCCATTAACAAAGCAATGACAACAGGATCAAAGTGAACGAAGACCACATGCAGGACCTTTTTTGCGGTGTCTCTGAAAAGGGTGGTTTTTAATGGCTCCACAAAGAGTCGTTTGAAAATTTTCTTGAACTTACCGAGCGAGGAAGGTCAAGGAAGTATTAATTGCTTCTTTTATGTTTCTGATTTTACTAGGCCTTTGATCGAGGTCGTAGAGTATGCGAGGTTTCAAAATATCTATGTTTGGAATTATCATAGTTTCATTTCACATGGAAATTGTGAACGTGTTTGGTTTTACAGTGATTGTATTTGAGTGCGTTTGAGCAACACTCAGGCTTTCGGCATTGCGCGCAATTTTTTTCGGGCAATAACGTCACCCCCATCCCCTAAGTCCGAAGATGCCCGTACGCCTATAGTGCTGATGGTTAATTCAGTGTTATAACCGCTGACACAATTTATTTGTTGAAGATGATTTTAGACGTCAGTCTGATGTTGATTACCGGCTGTATTATGACAAGGATAGCATTTTGCTAGTTATAAAAAATATACACTCTGAATCATCGCCTTAATATTGACTGCGTAAGAACATCAAATATTGTAAAAAATGAATCAGAATTATTAATTGAACGATAAAATAAATGCATTATTTGCAAGCGCGTAGAGTTCCTCGGTTTATTTCAGCTATAGAAAACTAACTTGTTCTAACAACATGAGATGCAGTTTGCTCACTTCGATCTAATTTTTATATTAGCATTAAAATGTTGCTTTTATACTTTTATGCTGTCTGTAACTGTATTTTATTGTATTTGGATGATCCCAACTCGCTCTTTAACTGTACTGTGTTTAGTTTGCCTATGTAAATTTAACCTATATGTCTTGGAGGCCTCCTCGTAAAATATCAGTTTATTATTATTTATTATTATTTTGTAAAACTGAGCTGAATTAAATAAATCATCTTGTCTTGTCTTGCTATCTTTGTGATGAAATGTAATCTCCTTTTGCATAGATTATTAAAAGAGTGTAATAAATCAAAAAGTATTGAAATATTAAATCTAAAATAAGATTAATTTCCTTTAGCACCCCTCCAAATTCCAACTGGTTGGTCTGTTCAGGCTTTAAAATATAAATTTCTCCTCTAACTCTAGTTGTTCTTCGAAGTACTTGACATAGAACTACAAGATCGTTGATTCATATCAACAGGCACATAGTGGTTTAAAAACCGGGTAAGTTGGGTAAGTAGCTAAAGACTCACAGTAAGTTTGCAAAGCTGACGCTTCAAGTGCCAGACTTTCGTCAAAGCTCGTCACTTTGCTCTGAGGAAAGGTGGACGCTCGAAACGTCAGCTTCATAAACTCGCTATCAGGGCGGTTAATTTACCTTCATCAACTTCAAGGAAATACATTGCAACGTGTTTCACTTTTTCACCCGCACAGCCCATCTGTTTATTTAGAAATTAATACCTTCATTGTTTCAGCCAATATGCGCCGCTTTACAGACATAAAATTAAATAATGAAGCCTTTTTCACGTGATACTTCACGGTTATGGACTCCGGTAAACAGACGCAAGATAATTTTGGGAAAGTGCAACTTAAACGGCCACGCCGGTAGTCCAGAGGCAGGAGACGGAAAGGGGTTTGGAAGCTCAATTGAACGCCCGTCGCAAGTTTTAAATGAAACCCCTCAAGAAATGGCATCTCACGGGCGTTGCTTGAGCTTTATCTAACGGCTGAACGATACTGAAGTCAAACCTCTCCTAACACTTCCCTATGAAAGCAGATATGTCCAGGATTGAGCGCTAATGTGATTCAAATTCCTTATGATAAGCCTCACACAGTGTTCTCATTGGTAAAAAGTCACCAAAACATACACAATTCTGTTAACTATGAAGTAATATGAAATAACTCTACCAAATATGAAGTACTAATCAAACAATACTTGCGTTCAATCCTGGACATAAGCGTATAAAAAAATAGCTCTGTAGTATTTATTTTCACTGTTTATTTTTCCATCCTAAGTTTAATTACTCTCCTCCCTGCGCGACCTTTGGAAAGACACGCCATCAAGGGTGACATTTGCTCGCGCGGCTATTTTGATTTGATGACGTCACCTTGTTCGCGCTAGAAGATACACTAGAGATAGTAAAGCAGGATAAGGAGCGCTTTCAAAAGGAGAGAGATATTTTTAAAGGTTGCCGAATGCCTAATACTTCAATGTATGGTCTTCGGCAATGGCTCAGCAAGTTCACCTATAACTTTTCATGATATTCTTCAAATTTTTATCTCTAGCATTGCTGATTGCATTGGTTAAGCCAAAGCGAGAAAGGATGCTTGTCCTATCAAAAAAACTCGACGTTTTATAAATGTGGTAAACAAACAAGAAAATATAGAAGAAGTTATTGACGTTAAAACTTGTTTGCCTGATCAGTTGACTTGTTCGCTACCGACCTATGAGTACTACATAGCTAGACTGGACACATGACAAATACACGGCTGTTTTGGTAAAAAAGCCTTTAACGTACTTTTACTTTCAGTGATTCAACCGTGATATCTGGCCACTATCCACGAGAAAGTTTTAATCATTCGCTACTGACCTTTGAGTACTAGACAAGACACATGTAATTAAGCTATTTTTGGGAAAAAGCCTTTGATTTAAATTTTCTGCCAGTGAACAGACCGTGATATCTGGCCATAAGCTATACATGTGATAAAAGTGTGATACATCTAGAATACACGACGCAATTTAATATGTTTGTTTACACCTAAAAATTGAAGATAAACGTGTAACATCCAAATATCTTGCCATTGCGCGTTCGCATTCAGAACAGTGCAAGGCGAGACTACAACGGACACAAGATGATGTTTTGCTTGCTGCGATTGTTATTCTTTATTCTACTTTTCATCCTTGTGGATTCAAATCAAGAAAAACAGGTATAGTAAATTTTATTTAAATTTTTTTTTACCTAATCTGGCAGTGGCATATCTCCAACTGCAAGCTGACTAGTCTTTTGTTTCCTGCCGTTCAACCTTGTGACATTGTGCCGACTTGTAGTTATAAAGTTTTTGTCCGGCCGTGCTTTTGTGCTACACGTAGGTTAACCATGAAGGAGCTGTATATCGGTACATCCTCATTGGAAGCGCGCCAGAAGCACGAAAACCTCACAGTCCATAAATATATGATAGAGGACATTACCGGGTGGCGAGAAGATATGATTTTTATGCTCAAGTGTCAAGAAAAATATCTCACCGGATTGAGCGCGGCGTTTTTGACGATTTTTCGACTAATTCCGAAGTCAAAAATCTTTCGAAAATTTCGGAAGATTGCCGAAGACTTTCGAATTCGAGGAAGGCCCAAATATGTTCCCATTATACAACAACGAATTTAAGTACAATTTAAGAGACAAACTTGATATCAATGAAATCAGCGATATCTTCACTAGTGATCAGGATATGGAAAATACGACACCCGAGTCCCGGATGTGAATTCCTATGAATTTTACGCGTGGTATATTTCAGTAAAACACTTCTGTCTATAATAATAACTGTTATCAGGAGCCATAATCAGGGACGGACTGACCGTAAGTCTTGGGATGCCCGTGGACCCATGATATGGGACATTTTTTTCTATTTTTAGAACAAATTGCGCCTTCTTGACGTCATATATCTGCGCTGATCCACGCACGTGTCTTGGGCTCTCGCTTGGATGTTGTCACGTTGTGTGATGAAATGGTGAGAGTTGCGAGATTCTCTTGCCGATTTTTCACAGCGATGACAGGGAATAAGGCAGAGAAGAACCAGGGCTTTTCTATGGACTTTTATGCCCTGATTTAATGAAAAAGGTGTGTATTCAGGGTCGAGAATTTCTTTAATTTCGTGCTGTGAATGAATAAAATCCGCTCGCCGGCTAGTTTTTGCCGTAAACTTTTGTGTTTGTTTTGTAGAGAAAACGGTTCTGTAAGAAAACTGTTTACTCCGGTATCGAGTTAATTTGTGAGTTTGCCAAACAATGCTTTATCATAACCAAAACCTGTGTTTGATAGTTTCTTGTTGTTTCTGCTCGTTTGGCGAGTTTGCAACAGATTTTTAAAGGCAAGTTTGACGTGTACGAGTAGTTCATTTGCATATAGTGCAGCGCGTGCACTTTCAAGTCCGAGTCGGTGTTTTCAGATTGTGAACAAATCGTGAAAAAGATTTGTGTCGTTGTCTTTTGTGCTGAGATACTACAACAATTTTCACCAACGTTCGTCAAAAGAATACTAACATCATGTGTGTTTCTTTCACATAGTGAAACTTTACAGTGCGAAAATAAAATAGAGAAGGAGTTTTGACTCAATCGAAATCTTTATTCGAGTCCATTGAAAGCGTCATCGTGACTTTTCTGATTATTTCTGCTGTATTCACATATTTTCACCCAAGCTTTTAATATGTTCTCAAACATTAGTCAACCTTAAACATATTCAAAAACTAGAGATATTATATGAGTTCGATGTACGTTTTCACACCAAAGTACGAAGTCTTATTATCCAACTGCACTTCGTAGAGTACAAATAACGCCCAAAACGAGTACAAATATTACGCGGTATTCGACTCCAGCGGACCGGTCAGACAGGTTTCCTGCCGTTGACCAATCAGTTAGCTGGATTTTCCGCGCCAATTCCGTTCCACTTCGAATACTTTTGTCACGCATTCCCTGTAAATAAAATTCCAAGAAATTCGCTCGCACGAACGTACCAATTTGGCGTGTTGGATAATAAATCTCTGATTAGACGTTTTCTTGTGTAGTATCGCTGCGAATTTGTACTCGTTGTTTGTATTTTGACTCGCACTACGGTCTCGCCAAAATGCGGTACAACTCGTAAAAATACTCAGCGATACAACACAACAAAATGTCTAATAAGATATATTAATTTGTCATGTTTTACTAGCTGTGCAAAACACGCATCGGCGGGCGCTCTCATTCATCGACAACAGACAATTTATTGGATTTTTACACAAGCAAAACTAAGCAGCATCTACGGACATAAACCTATTGTCACTTATTGGGCCTAAACGTTGCTATATCCAAACATATCCAACTAGTTTTTTTTTTCTCTGTTATGGAAAAGCTGTTAATCATCTTCACATGTGAAATTTTGATTGGAGTAATGTGAAGTTCTTGTAAAAGGAGCAGCCGAACTCAACTTGATCCGCGATATAAAGCGGGACATACTTAAATTCGGCACTGTCTTCACTCAAACTGGAGCAACTTAAGGCGAAAATGCTTAAGCAAAATTCCAACAGTCATAAATGCGTTGAGTTGTGGGCCAAAAGCATAAACGATTTCGGGAATTTCGGACGCCATTCGGCCCTGCGCGACATCCGCGAAAATCCTCGCAGCAATGTACGCGCGTGTGCCGCAGGCGATGGCGCAATTTGTTCTAAAAATAGAAAAATTGTCCCCTATCATGGCGCCAACCCCCATACTAGAAATGGCGCGCGTTTACGGTCTCCTTCCCTGATTATGGCTCCTGCTGTTATCTCTTTTCCATTTGATGTATATTCACTGTACCCATTCTCTCCGCGGCAGCTGAGTTCAAATTATAGGCAAAATATTTCCGCAGAATTGTAGGAGGACTCGCTGATGCACCAACTATCTAGGAATTTACTCAAACTGTTAAAGTCAATCGCACGTTTTGATGTGCTATATTGCCATGTCTCCCTTTTCTACAGTCTGACTAACTTTGGTTACACGAAATGAGCCGATTTACTTTGTAAGGTATCCTTATTTATTTGAAGTTGATGCCGTTTACATTCCACGCTGCATTAGTTTCGTTTGTCGCTCTTTCCCTCTAAAATGTTTCTGGCTGTGCACAATTTAGGATCTCATTGTGAACATCAACACTTATGTGCAAGACTGAACCGAAGTATTGTTTAAAGGGGCTCAGTCACGGCATCTTGAGTTTTTTTGAACATCGAAAAAACAATCTTTTAATTGAAGGAAACCTAAAAATAACACTTTATAAAGATAGAAAAACATCAAAGGGATAATTATAAACCATAAAGGAACAAGGATGGTTAAGGATGGAGAAGATTGACACGGATTGCAAACAACGAATTTGAAAATTTTAGCTAAGCTTTTCAAACGTGACTAGCCCCTTTTATTAGTACTTCATATTTGGCAGAGTTATTTGACATTTTCATATTACTGCGTGTTTGACAGAATTGTGCGTGTTTTGGTGACTTATAACCAATGAGGACACTTTGTGATGCTTATCATGAAGAATTTGAATCTCATTAGCGTTCAAGCCTGGACATATCTCTCTCTCCATACTGAAAATGAAAATGGCTTTCTTATAGCAATGGAAGTTAAGAGTATTATCAGATTTTTCAGATTATTATGATAAAGCATTATTTATTGCAGTGGTACTACGACGAAAATTGAATCTTTTCTATCTTAGCCAATTTAAAACGTAAACAAGAGTCTGCGTGAGTAGAAAAATGCTGTATACAAAGGTTAAGATCTCTCATTTCGTTCCAGAGGTATTCAACTTTTTTTTTAAATATGTAAATAAGTCTAGTGATGACGTCTTACACTTAACCAAATTTGGTTCAAATATGATGAATAACGATATCTTAGCCCATTTGTATCAGAAATTCTTGAGTTTTTCTTTTCAGTAATATTTTGCTAAATGTGCTCTACAATACGAGCTTAACAATTTTGTTACCATGGCAACAAACTGGATCTCAGACCTCCCCGGCATTGACAGCTTTTCTTTCCACCTCTAGCGTCCCATTTTGATATTTGCTAATGGCTCTTCATATGCATCATTCAGCAAGCATATAAATATATTAGCTCGCGTTTGAGGCCTCGTTTAACGTTTTTTGAGTTAAAAATCACTGACACATTGAAATTAAGTGAGTGGGGACAGAAAACAGGGAACAGAACATTTTATAGCCATATGTGTTTCCTTAGAACTATTAATGTACCAAGTTTCAATGGTCTGCGCTGAAATTTGGCCAAGATAGCTTTACTTATATACTTGATAAAATATTGGGTTGAGTATATGAGGTCATCAGTTATCTCATTTGCATATTTTACGCATTTGTTTAAACTTAAATATCTCCGGATCTAATACAGATATTTGCAAACGGTAAACGGGTTTTTTATTCTTCCATGGAATTCTATGAGATACAGCTGAAAATCAAGGGTAAAAATTTGATTGCAACTCTCTATCATAGGCCTCCACTCCATATCAGCAGCAGTCGTGTGGTTGCCATGGAAGAGATGGACGAGACGGTAAGTGAGTCTTCACTCTCCTTGGCCTGCAATGCAGGCGTATTTTGGCGAGCGAGATCGCGAGCGAGCGCATTTTGATCAAGCGAGCGCCATCTTGGATTCAAACTCGGAAGAGGCTTGGGGAGAGACAAAAATGTGTCCCAGGGAGTGGGAGTTCAGCTGAAAGGAGAAGTACTCACCCCTCCCCAACCACTTCCCCGCCCCCTCCCCACCAACTTTTCCCAAGCCAATATGGCGGCGAATTTACGATCGCAAGCTCCAAAAAGGAAAACGCCTGCACTGCAGGCTGCACTCTCCTACGTCACATTCTTTTTCAATTCTAAATTTTACGAAACTTAACAGTACAATACAATACATTTCTTAAAATACAACTTACTTACAGTAATAACAACACACTATATCACTTACGGCTACATGCATACATTACTTATAGTGCTTAAAGTACTGGTTAAAATATAAAATATCTCATTAAGCTCTCCCTTTTGGGGCTTTTCAGGACCAATGCAAACAAACAATGATAATAAATATCAGGAGCCATAATCAGGGACGGAGACCGTAAGCGCGCGCCATTTCTAGTATTGGGGTTGGCTCCATGATATAGACCCTTTGCATAAATGGCGCCTGAATTTGAATAACAATACTTGGTACATCCTTAGCCTCACGTTCATGTTTCAAGACAAAGGAAATTTCACATGAGTGTGAGGCTATGGATGTACCAAGTATTGTTATTCAAATTTAGACGCCATTTATGCAAAGGCTCTATGGGACAATTTTTCTATTTTTAGAACAAATTGCGCCATCGCCTGCGGCACACGCGCGTACATTGCTGCGAGGATTTTCGCGGATGTCGCGCAGGGCCGAATGGCGTCCGAAATTCCCGAAATCGTTTATGCTTTTGGCCCACAACTCAACGCCTTTATGACTGTTGGATGATTTTGCTTAAGTATTTTCGCTGTAAGTTGCTCCAGTTTGAGTGAAGACAGTGCCGAAGTTAGGTTTGTCCCGCTTTATATCGCTGATCAAGTTGAGTTCCGCTGCTGCTTTTACAAGAACTTCACATTACTCCAATATAAATTTCACATAAGTCTTATGAAGAAGATTAACAGCTTTTCCATAACACAGAAAAAAACTAGTTCGATATGTTTGGATATAGCAGCGTTTAGGCCCAATAAGTGACAATAGGTTTATGTCCATAGATGCTGTTTAGTTTTATTTGTGTAAAAATCCAATAAATTGTCTGTTGTCGATGAATAAGAAGAAATACAGCAGAAATAATCAGAAAAGTTACGAAGACGCTTTTATTAATCAACTCGAATAAAGATTTTGATTGAGTCAGAACTCCTTGTCTGTTTTATTTTCGCAGCGTAAAGTTTCACTATGTGAAAGAAACACACATGATGTTAGTAGCCTTTTGGTGAACGTTGGTGAAAATTGTTGTAGTATCTCAGCACAAAAGAAAACGAAACAAATCTTTTTCACGATTTGTTCACAATCTGAAAACACCGACTCGGACTTGAAAGGGCACGGGTTGCACTACTATGCAAATGAACTACTCGTACGCGTCAGACTTGCCTTTCAAAAGCTTTTGCAAACTCGCCAAACGAGCAGAAACAATAAGAAACTATCAAAAACAGGTTTTGGTTATGATTAAGCATTGCTTGGCGAACTCATAAATTAACTCGATCAGCCGGAGTAAACAGTTTTCTTACAGAACTTTCCTCTATAAAACAAACACAAAAGTTTACGGGAATAACTAGCCGGTGAGGGGATTTTATTCATTCACAGCGCGAAATTAAAGAAATTCTCGACCCTGAAAAACACACCTTTTCCATTAAATCAGAGCATAGAAGTACATAGAAGAGTCCTGGTTCTTCTTCTCTGCCTTATTCCCTGCCATCTCTGTGAAAAATCGGTAAGAGAATCTCGCAACTCTCACCATTTGATCCCGCAACGTGACAACAGTTACGCGAGAGCCCACGACAGGTGCGTGGATCAGCGTGGATATATGACGTCAGGATGGCGCAATTTGTTCTAAAAATAGAAAAATTGTCCCATATCATGGGTCCGCGCGCATCCCAAGACTTACGGTCTCCGTCCCTGATTATGGCTCCTGTAAATATTCAAATAAACATAACTAGATTAAGAATCCGAACTGGCGGGAGGCAAACCAGATGGCTTTTTACAAGTGTAGCCGAGAAGTTGAACTCGGGCCGGCTACAAACAACAATATCAGCCATGTCAGCTGGCGGTCAGAGCGGGATTCAAACCTAGGCTCTAACCCGAGCTCTCACCACTCCATCACTAAGTCTCCACAGAGGTTACTTACACCACAGTCAATTACAATATTCATCTTACACTAATCCCATCCTCTGTTTTTTTTTTCTTAGTTCGTGTTATTTTACAATAACACATGATATATACAAGTAGCTTTGTTCGCTACATGCACAAGATTACTTAATTAGACTAAACGTGGAGTAATTCATATTGCTTGATTACTTATATCTCATTGAGTACCAATTTGATAAATTTAATAAAACACGAAAAAGAATAGCACACGAAGAGGTCTGTTAATGATACTTAAATGCAAAATAAAACTGAATAAATAACTTTATTTAAAGTGCTACTACGACCAAAATAAATTCTACATTTACTTTTTATTTCAAAGGTATCTAACTGAACCACTAAGAGACCGAGGTTTGTAAGACCGGCTTCATTTCAAGAAGACACCTGTTTATTTTGACTCAATTTTTTCTTATTAATGGTCCGCCGTTACTAACTTTAAAATCTTGACAGAGCTGGATGTCAAAGACTCGCTAGTACACGGGCCTAAAAATTAATATGCAGCAAGGTAGTTTTGAATTTTCAGACATTTAAACTTGTGTTTTTCATAAGCTGCGTTTACACTCTGCAATTTTAAGCTAGGGAGTCTTTGACGTCATCTTAACTTATCCTCGATCCAACCCTCTGAAGTCCAATCGGACAGTTTTGAACGTGAACAATGGCGGACCGTGAAAGTCTAAACTTGCACTCAAAGAAAGCAGCCTTTGAATAAATTTCGAAGCTTACAACTTTGCCAGTGAGCTGTCAAACAAACACGCTTTTGAAGACTGAAGGAAAAAGAGAGAAGTGAATTTTTTTTTTTTTTATCATAGCACCATATTAAGTGTCGAGTGTTCTAGGCGACAGGCAGCACACTCTAAATCCTAAACCAGCCAACCCACAAATTATGTCAAAGCTATTCAAGGTAGAGAGTGATTCGAACACGCGGTAATCTTATAGAGGGCTTTATTCTTCACAGTTCAGTTTCGGTCTCTCAAATCTTTTGATGCGATGAATAAACGATGCGAAATAGGTTTTGATGCGATTGATGCGGAAGATGCGGTTCGAACTAAAACATAAAATAAGCAAAAAACTATCTTAGAACTCTAACATACGTATCCCAAATCTGGCACGCGATATAACACATGTGCCAGTATACAGTTAGTCTAAAGAAAATTAGCGACTAACGTAACCTAACTTATAAAGGGAAATGAAAATATGAAATTGACTTACTTTAGTCTCCACGGGTATAAATCTAGAATCTTTCTTTAACTTCGTAAGGAAAGGGTGATCCTTGTCCTAGCTTGCTGTACTACAATTCTGATAATTGTCACACCCAACATGGGTCTTAATTCGCATGAAAACGAGATTAGCTATCAAGTTACGAAAAACAAAGCGATAAATAGAAAAAGAGGGCGTGTAAAACTAACATTCCGGCCCCTAAAGGCACACTTGGAGGGAGCCTTTAACAAACAAATAAAAGTTTTAAACGCGCTAATGGATACATATTATATGGTTCTTACCTAAAATATAAATTACACTTAATCACGAACTAAATCAATTTAAACTTAAATTCTAATTACTAAAGTTCATGTCTAAGTGTTTGCACCTCATACACTGTGCAAAGTTCAACAATTAGCTTTACTGGTCCGCTGCTGGCTTGGCTGACTCAAGAAGCACTATCTTGTCAACAGGACGTTCGAGAGCGGACTTCATGGTCTTCACCTTCACTCTTCGTACGTGGCCGTCGCTTTTGTTGGGGAAGACTTCCTGGACGCGACCAAGTGGCCAGGAACCTCGTGGGGATTTTTCGTCGACCACAAGCACGATGTCGACAACCGCGAAGTTTCTCATAGGGGCATTCCACTTTTGTCTTTGCTGTAATGAGGGCAAGTACTCGCGAAGCCAGCGGCGCCAAAACACGTCTGCTAGGTATTGTACCTGCCGCCATCTGTTGGAGTACTGGTCTTCTTTCACGAGGGCAGCGGGGGGTAATACAGGGCCTGACCTAAGCAGGAGCAGATGATTTGGCGTGAGGGCTTCGCAATCCTTTGGATCTTCAGACATCTTAGTTATAGGCCTGCCATTTACAATAGCTTCTACTTCGCACATGAGGGTGAGTAGTCCTTCGTCATCAAGTGTTTGCTCCTTCAGAAGCGCAGCAAGGACTTTCCTGATGGTTCTTATACAACGTTCCCACACTCCACCATGATGAGAGCCGGCGGGTGGATTGAATGTCCATTTCGTCGACTCCTGGAGCAGAAACTCGTGAATTTGTTGGTGGTTCCAATGATTTATTGCTTCTCTCAATTCTTTCTCACCGCCCACGAAGTTGCTGCCATTATCGGAGCGGATTTCTTTAGGCCGACCCCTCCTCGAGATAAATCTTCTCATTGCATTTATGAAGGAGTCAGTGTCGAGACTGTGGGCTACTTCTATATGTACCGCGCGACATGAAAGGCATGTAAACAGTACGCCATAGCGTTTCACCGTGCTTCTGCCACGTCGAATATTGATTGGGCCAAAGCAGTCCACGCCCACATTGGTAAAGGGGGATAGATTCGGCGTAACTCGGTCCTTGGGTAGATCTGCCATTTTTTGTGTTCCAACAGGTGCTTGCCGTCTTCTGCAGCTGAAGCAAGAGTCAAGGACACGACGAATAGTGCTTCTTGCTTTGGTTATCCAGAATCGTTGTCTCAGCAGCGATAAAACGTACTCGAGACCAGAGTGACCACACCTTTCGTAATATTCCCGGATAATCAGCTCGGCCACGTGGTGTCGCTTGGGTAAGATGATTGGGTACTTCGCGTCTGCTTCAATGGGGGCGTGTCTTAATCGGCCTCCGACGCGGAGCAAGCCATCCACCATTTTAGGATCCAGCTTGACAATAGTGCTTGATTTCTTTATCAAACTTGGGTTCAAAACTTCCTCAGGGAAACTTTCCCTTTGCACACTTTTGAGGATCTCTTTTTCTGCTAGGTCCATTTCGTCAACACTTAAAGGGATGAGTTTGTTTACAGGGTGAAGGATTGTTGATTGTCCCTCTGCACGTCTCGCACGCTGTCTCTGAAGTTGTTCTTTGTAACGCATCATCCAAGCGACGAACTTCTTCAAGCGATACCAGGATGAAATTCGTTCAAAAATTCTGTTTAGGGCATTCGTAGCAATGTCTGCTCTGGTAGCGCAGCTCCTTGCTTCCTTCTTTACTTCTGGATCGTTTTCCTCGACCTTTCTCTCCATTCCTTGTGGTCGTTGAGGCCAGCTTTCTTCGGGTAGCCAAAGAAACTGAGGACCTTTGAGCCAACGACTTTCTTCTAGGAACGAGTCGACTGATAATCCGCGTGATGCGTCATCGGCAGGGTTGGACTTGGTGTCGACGTATCGCCATTGAATTGGCAAGGAGGCATCTCTTATGGTGGCGATTCTATTTGCGACAAAGGTTTAGAACCGTTTGTCTTCGTTCTCCACATAGCGCAATACGCATGTACTGTCTGACCAGAAAATAGATCTACATGTGGTCTTCTCTTCCAATTCCTCCTGGATCATTTTTTCGAGTCTTGTAGCTACGACAGCCGCGGACAGCTCCATCCTTGGGATAGTCGTAGGCTTGAGAGGAGCTAATCTTGATTTTCCAAGTACAAAGGAGCAGTGGATATCGCCTCGGGTGTTGACAATTCTAAGGTACGAAACGGCGCCGTAACCTTCCTGAGAGGCGTCAGAGAAATGGTGCAGCTGTCTCGAGTCAATTTCTCCAAACTCCGAGGGCTTGAAACATTGATTAACTGAGAACTGCTCTAGCTTCGGTAACTCGTGTAACCATTTCTGCCAGCGTTGTGTTTCCTCTTCTGGGATTGGGTCGTCCCAACCGAGTTTCTTTCGGCACAGGTCTTGCAGTATCGCCTTTGCAGGTAGGATGAACGGGGCAGCGAAACCCAGGGGATCGTAGATCGAGCTCACGGTAGAGAGAACTCCTCTTCTTGTAAGTGGTCTGTCTTTGATGGTAATAGTGAACCCAAACGTATCTGTGGCAACGTTCCACTGAACTCCAAGCGGTCTCTCGACGTGTTTTGACTTGTCAAAGTCGAGTTTTTTAAGAGAGAGGGCTCTCTCGGATTCAGGGATGGACTCAATCACTGGGCAGGAGTTTGAGATCCACTTCGTGAGACGGAATCCACCTTTTGCAAGACACCTGCTAAGCTGGTCAGCGAGTTTAACAGCTGATGACTCGGATTTCACCGCTTTAAGGCAGTCGTCAACGTAGAAATTTCTTCGAATCGTTTGAATCGTTTCTGGGTCGAAGTCACCCTCATTGTCGTCAGCGGTCTTTCGTAAAGCAAAGTTTGCACGGCTTGGGGATGACGTACCGCCAAACAGGTGCACTGTCATATGGAATTCTTCGGCTTGTTTGCTAAGGTCACCGTCTGGCCACCACAGGAATCTCAGGGCGTTACGGTCGTCTGGACGAACCTTCACCTGATGAAACATTGCTTCTACGTCGGACATTAGCGCTACGGATTCTTCGCGGAATCGAGTTAGCACTCCCACTAACGTATTGGTTAAGTCTGGTCCTTGTAGAAGCTGGTCGTTCAAAGATGTTCCTCTGTATTTGGCGGAACAGTCAAACACGACTCTCACTTTGTCAGGCTTCTGAGGGTGAAAGACTGGGTGATGGGGCAAATACCAAACTGGCGTGCTGAGCTGCTCAACCTGTGCGGTGTGTACTCGTTTTGCATAGCCTTTACGAAGAAGGTCATCCATGAATTCTGTGTACTTTCCGTGAAGCAGTGGATCCTTTGTTAATCTTCTTTTCAGTAACTTCAAACGGTGTTCTGCTAAGGATTTGTTGTTTGGCAGCTCTGGGGGCTGTTGTCGCCATGGTAACGCCATTTCGTAATGTCCTTGCTCTAGTTTGATGGATTCGTTCATAACGTCTAGAGCTCGACGATCTTCTTGAGACATTGAGGTTTTGCTGCTGAATGCCGAGTCGTTAAACTCCATATTGCAGAATTTCTCGAACTGCTCGTTCAGTTGTACGTCAGCATTAATGAAGCTGGCCGAGTGTGGTGCACTACCGGTTCTACCGATGGGACCGTTTACGACCCAGCCAAGGGCTGTTCTTGTGGCATAAGGCTCTCCTCTCTGTCCTCTCCGTATCTCTAACGGTTCTAGTGCTTGAGGAACATCACTTCCAATCAGCAGGCTTACTTCAGCGTTAATTTCCGGTATTTCAATATCTTTGAGATGGGACCATTTATCTGCATCTTGCTGAGTAGCCATATTTTCCTTTGACACCGGTAGCTTGGGGGTAGTGAACACTTTGGGGAGGTCTATGAAATTTTCTTCTTGTAAATCGAAAAGTTCCAAGCTCACGATAGAACTTTCGACGGGCCTGTCTTCTTGAGTCATGGTCGTCAGTGATAGGGTGGTTCTTTTGCCCGCTGCTTTCAGTTGATTCATTAAACTCTCCGAGCAGAATGTAGTGTTGGAACCTCCATCTAGGAATGCGTAGGTCTCGATTATTGTTGAGCTGTTCTTCGCTTTAACCTTCACTGGGACTATGGCAAGGCTGGTTACTTGCAGCGGTTGCGATCTTCGGTTGCGCGAGTCCTCTCCAGTATTGACATAGGCGCTTTGAACTGCCGTCTCGAGCTGTCGATCTTCGTTATTTCCTTTGGGGTTCACGCTCACAAGAGGGTCGGCTGCATCGTTCCTTTTCTCATTTGTGTTACTTTTCGGATGAAGGAACGTTGAATGCTTGAAACTGCAATCTTTCACTCGGCAGAAAGAGGGCATTTCGCACGTCTTTGCAAGATGACCACGGGCAAAGCAGTTGTTACAAAGTCCCTTCTTGCGCACAAACTCAAGCCTCTCTTCCAATGTTTTCTTTCTGAAGTCTGGACACTGAAACAACCTGTGGTTTTGGCTGCACGACGGGCATTTTCCGTTAGATGTCCCGGGAGGAGGTGACGGCTGCTTGGATTCAGCATTCGTGCCGAATGAGGACCCTTTGGCCGTGCCGTTTCCAGATCTGTTCCTGTGTTTACTGGAGTCGTTGTTTTTGCTGTCGCTTGTGATATTCCCGAAAATGGGGTGGGTTGCCACTCTAGCTCTTTTCTCCACGAATGTAGCGATGTCTTCAACGGTTACGTCACGATTCTGCCGTTGGATGATATCATCCACAACTTCACGCCACTTCTGTCTTATTCCGTAAGGCAACCTTTCAATGACTTTCTTCAAGGCATCAGGGTTCTCTAGTTTGTTTAGGTAGCCTATGTCCTTCAGAGCGTTTTTACAGCTTGTTAACTGGACGGAGAACTTCTGGAGGGCGTTTCCGTCCTCACTTCGTATGGGTGGGCCATTTGTAAGTCGGTCAACGTAGGCTGTGGCGATCTTGTAGTTCTGACCGTATTTTTCTTTCATCAGCCTGCGTGCTTCTTGGTAACCTTCTTCTGGGTTCATTGCGAGGCAACTGCGCATCAGTTCTTGCACGTCTCCGGCTGTATACTGTACGAGATAGTATAATCGCGCACTACTGCTGTTGGTTTTGCTTTCAATAAGATTTTCAAACGCACGGATGAAACTGCAGTACTCTATTGGCTGGCCCTTAAATATCGGAACTTCTGGCTGTGGTAGTGACAACGCTGCGGTGTAACGCTGTTGTTCTATCATCATCCGCTCTAGTTGTTGCGTTTGCTGTGTTTGCATGTTCATCATGTAAACTGCGGGGTGCTATGCAAGGCACTACCATTTTGGTTCGGTTCAGACGCTTCGTTCGCGCTGTTTAAGGTTAACTGACCACTGGGTTTCGAGGTGTATGGCCATTCCTTTGCAGTCGGGTTTAAGGTTTGATGCTTGACAGGCGTTTCTTGTTCGTGTTTTGGTTCGTAAACTGAGCAGCCTGGTACTGGAGTTTGTTCTATTTTTGGCGGGAGCGAGGATTGCGTGACGTTCTGAAGGTGAACGGGTTTTGAATCGCGATTTTCCTTTTCCTTTTCTATTTCAACGTACGCTTGTTCTTCCGCCGTTGCCTTCTGTAATTTTATTTCGAGATCAAGCATTTCTTGTTTCTGTTGTAATTGCAATTCTTCTTGCTGTAACGCCATCTTTTTCTTATAATTCGCGGCTTCCACCTCTAAAGCAGCCTTTTTGCGCAGCTTTGCCTTCGCGCTTGAAGTTGTGCTTCTGACTGAAGATGAAATACGTGAACCAGATTTGCAGCTAATTTTGGTGTGTTTCGAGGACAGCAATTTGCTCTTTCCGGTGTTACTGACAGAATCATGAGGGTCGATAATGTGAGGAACAATAGAGGTTTGATGATCAATTACGTTCATGATTCTTTCCGTCAGATAATTCACTCTTGTTTGTTCGGCTTCAAAGTACTTGTTTGATTCCTCGATATCTTCGTCATCTTTTAAATTTTGGTGATAATTTTCATGTGAAAATTGAAACTTCTCCATCACTGTCTCTAAATCTTGAGCTCTTTTCTTTAGCTCATCGATGTGCGGCATGGGAGTCGAGAGTAACTCAATGATTTCGTTTCGTTTTCTTGTTACTAATCCCTTCGCCGCACTACGGAGTTTCTTCAGTTGTCGTACGTCTGAGATTTCATCCTTGTCGAATG
>JAHPZR010000385.1:0-20000 GCA_019787425.1 Platygyra sinensis | reverse complement strand
TCGGCATAATATCTGCAGAGCCTAGAAACAACAAGACAATGTTAGAAAGTCGACATTACAACAATGGAGGAAGAAAGATCAATGTGGTCATTAAGGTCATTCCACTGGAATAGAGCCTGCTGTGAGATTTGTAAAACTTTGCCTGTTTACTGAACTCACTTTTCCGACGATTGTTTCTTTTTCTACACTGAGAATTGGTCCATATTTATTTTAAATAGAGAAATTTCTTACTCAATTCAAAACAAAAGTAAAAAACTTGATAGGTCACTGTACTCGTTTTTCTTAAAATGACGATTTACCTCTATGGTGAGGTCCAACCGTAAACAAAAAGCCGCAATTTTTTTACTGCGCGTGCGATGATCTCACCTGAAATTATGTGCAATACTGCCAGCACAAAACATTGTCTGTATTTTAGATAAGTGACGAATTCTTGAAATTATGTAGTTGTAGAAGTCTTTATTAAGAAATCAGTCACACCATACATGTGGCTTTACAATCGATGACGAACTAAGCTAAGCTGATAAACCAGTCAAATATGTATTGCCTTCTTCATAACTTTTTTTTGGAAAACGGGAAAATCTGGCTCAGTCGGAGGACAGTAAACAGAGAAAAAAGAGGGAATGGCCTAAACAGCTTTGAAGTAAATCCGTATGGCAATAAAGTTGAATAAAAAACTGAACAACCAAGGGGTCTGTCATTCCTTACAGAATCGAATGTTTAAATTATTTTGAGAAATGATCGATTAGTGTCAGCTGAGCTCTGCTGAGACTGCTGAGCTAACATAACTCGAAACCAGCCTAGTCCCTAGGGCCTCTTCTGCCCGCGAGTCGGAAAGATGACAGACCCTGGGAACTCGAAGTGATCCTTTGGGAGATGGAGTGGGCAAAATGTAGACTAAAATGTGAGAAAATCACAGCCAGCAAAGTTATTGACAATTTATTCTTGTCAGTGTTTAACATTATCTGCTTAATCAGTCCAAGATTTCACAATTACACGCTGCTACGGCTCATTTCCCTCTCCTTGGCTAAATTTGCCGGGTTTGTATGCCCTATGTTTCTCTCTGCATCTGTGGTGACATTTGAAGTTCCAATTAAAATGTAAAATTGGCTAAACAAAGTCTTGGCATAGCCAATCCTACCTCATAACTGTGCTCGGCAACTGTAGCCTTTTCTCCTGCCAGAAACCTTTTTTTTGTATTTCTGATACTTGTCAATTGAAATCAAAGTCGATCAAAGCCGATAATCACAAAAAGTTGTGTGATCAATTTTTATCGACATCCTATATTTGTCGATTGATTAGTAGAGTTTTACAACAGCATTGTAAAACGCAGTTAATGGAGCGTGACATGTTAAGCCTTAAGTTCTACTGTCACATTAGTTCGTTTACATTGCGTAACGCATATGAGACATAAATGTACCTTCATACTCTCTGGTCAATGTGCATTCATACTTAGGTAAATACAATGGCATTTCTGTGTCCATGTTGCAATACTGGCGGCTACATATATAAAATTTGTTTTGTATGGCTTGCTAAAGCATTGAACAAGCTTTTGTATTCAATGGTACATTAATCGCCATTGGTTTAGTTCTAGACATCAGTCTCTGTATAAAGTGCTGGCATAGTCCAAAGTGTACTTCTCTAAGCTCTTTTACCTACTGTAAGGAGTACCTTTACGTTAGAAACATTCTTATTATGGCTCATCCACGTGGCACTCGAAAAATGGCAAACATTTGCCAATGCTGTCTGGAGAAACTTGCATCTCTATCGACAGAAGTTCTTTGCCTTCGTCTTCAGGCTGCCAATCTACCCATAACGGGCAGCAAAGCCGAGATGATTTCTCGTTTAAAGGCAGCAATACAACCGTGCCCAGCCAAGCGGCCATCCTCCGGATGCGTACAAAAACGTACTGCGAGGAGCATGAAAGCAACTGCAACTTGTCCCTGTCGTGCCAATGCCACGAATGCTGACAGGGTGCTTGACGATGCCAGTGAGAAATCTTCGTCAGTCAGTTCTGTCTACAGCTTTGAGGAGGACTATGTTGACCTGGCTTCGTTCGGGTTGTCAGGCCCACAAAGCGTTCCGACCAACTCACAGCCTGGGCCATTCACAGATGCCCAAATGGCTGCCATACAGGACACTGTTCGCTTGTCCCTGGAGCAAGCGATAAACAGCCACTCGTGTCTGTCCGCTGAACCTTTCCCGAGTCCTCCTCCAACCCTCACATTGACTCCCTCACCACGCAGACAAGGAGCAGCCACTCCTATGGGTCTCCATCGTCCCCTGGACAGGAATCTGGAGGACAAACTCTTGCGGGCTGAGTACATAGACTTTACCTTGTTGCTCCCCAATTCCCTGAGTCAGCCCCAGGTTCCCGAAATTCAGCTCCGTGTAGATGACTCGACCCCAGGCTCCACCTCCTTGGTATCCATGGTGCGCAAACAAAAGCCGGTGATTGACACCTTTCAGAAATGGATGGATGCCTATACAGCCTACAAGCTGGTTATCGTCACCTCATACCCCGGCATTCCCTTGAACTGATAAAATATTAGCAGATCATAAGTAGAGCGGCCACCAAATTCAAAGGCTTAGCATTCCTTGCGTACGACAAACAGTTCCGCAGCAGGGCCGCATACAACCTCAGTATCAGCTGGGACCAGGTTAATTTAGAACTTTGGACGGTTACATTCTCCCGTCTTGCTAAGCCACATTGTCTTCTCTGCTCCAGCCCTTACCACAGCCAAACCGACCGTCCCACTGCAGATACCTCAAGACTGCCCCCGACAAATGGACCTGTCTGCTTCCAATTCAACTGGACTTTAGGATGTACCGCAAGTGCCTGTTCGTTCCCACACGTCTGCCGCCATTGCCGGTCCACTACCCACTCTATCCTCAACTGCCCAAACAGCGTCACCAGGAGCCCTCAACGTCACTATAAGTCCACCAGTTCCAGCGACAGCAGCAAGAAATAAAGTAGAGCTACTTCCCAAGAACTATTCACCTCATGTAACTACCCCTATTGATGTAGATGTTTTACAAAGGGAACTTGATGGGCACCCCAATCGTGATTTCATTAAAAATCTTATTAATTCCCTTTGCTATGGTACACATGTCCGCTACACGGGTCCTCACAAACCAAGGGTGTCTCGCAATCTCATCTCTGTTAATCAGCAACCTGATGTCGTCACTTCCAACCTTTTTAAGGAAATTAGCTTGGGTTGTGTAGCGGGATCGTTTAGTTCCTCTCCCATCCCCAATCTACAGTGTCACCCTGTGGGCGTGGTACCTAAGAAACATTCCTCGGAATGGTGCACAAATTACCATTTGTCCTACCCAGAAGGGGATAGTATTAACAACTACATCCCCAAGGATCCCTATGCTCTCCAGTACGTTAGGGTAGACGATGCTATTCATATCCTGGAGTCCCTGGCTCCGGGTTTGTTTACGGCCAAGACTGATCTTAAATCGGCCTTTCCCCTTATCCCGTTCAGCTAGAGGATTGGCACCTATTAGGTCTTTACTGGCAGCAACACTACTATGTTGACATTTACCTCCTTTCGGGCTTCGCTCAGCCCCATTCCTATTTAATCAATTATCCGGTGCCTTGGAATGGGTCTTAAAGCACAATTATGGGCTACAGCACATCCTCCATATCCTAAAAATTTTCTTTAAAGCTGAGCCCTCCTCCTTCCAATGCCTGTCCAGCTTTAGTAAATTACTTCGCTTTTTCATGTCTATCAAAGCACCCGTCGTCACCTCCAAAACCCTGGGCCCCTCTCAAATACTCAAGTTCATGGGTATCAAGCTTGATTGCACTCGTATGGAGGCCAGGCTTCCAGAGGACAAACTCCGATGCACCAAGGATTTACATAATTCCTTTGCTAAACACCGCTCCGTGCGCCTGGTCGAATTGCAATCGCTTATTGGCATATCACATGCAAGGCGGTAGTCCCTGGGAGAACATTTTTGCAACGCATGATCAATCTGACTAGAGGGGTACCCAGCCGCTTCCACCACATCTGGTTGAACAAAGAATTCTTTAAGGACCTAGCAATGTGGAAAGCTTTTCTCGCAGGGTGGAATGGGCGCTCTTTCTTTTTAGACACCACGGTCACACCTTCCCCCGATTTGGAATTGTACACTGATGCCTCTGGCTCCATTTCCGTGGGAAATGGTTTCAGGGTAGATGGCTGCCTAACGTGCAGTTACTCAGGGAGCGGGGTATAAGCATTGAATGGCAGGAACTTTTCCCCATACTGGTGGCATGCGCTATCTGGTTCCCACACTTTTCTGGGAAACGTGTTCAATTTTGGTGAGATAACAAATCTGTGGTGGCCATCATAAATTCAGGCCACTCAAAGGCTCCGCATATCATGGACCTTCTCAGGTTTCTTGTTCTCATATCTATAAAACATAATTTCTTTGTCCGGGCATGCCATGTACCTGGGGACTCTAACAAAACTGCTGACGATCTCTTGCGCTTTCGAGACGCACATTTCCAGGCAGCAGCTCCCTATGCAGAGCAAACCCCTTGCACCATCCCACCTTCACTCATGACCCTCTAAGGGATGAAGTTCAAAAATACGCACATTGGCGCCTAGCTCCGGGGAGAAATGCTTCATTTAATTTTGCCTTATGAATAGACTTATGTCCAGCGAAGGAGACATCTTCCCAGCTTCTGAAGGGACTCTTATTTATTTTGCCTCTTACCTTGCTAGGACAGTGAAACAGTACCATTAAGTTTTATCTTTCTGCAATACGTAATTTACACATTTCCTGTGGGCGATGTAGCAGCTCTCGTAAGGTCTCACATGAATGGCTTGTTACCCTTCGAGAGTACAATAGAACAAACAACAGAAACAATGCGCCCTAGCCCTAAAACAATAACAGCTACTACGACGACGACAAATAGAATTACAAGCTTACGAGAGCTGCTACACTACCGTTTCCTGTGGGCATGGTAATCCTCTACATGGAAAACTACTCTTGAATAAGGTCCTAAGGGGTATCCTTCGTTACCAGGGGCGGTCTCCTATTCTCTGCCAACCCATAACTCTGGAGTGTTAGCCGCTATCTGGCCCATTCTTTGCACTTGGTTAGGGGAGCGGGATTTCACTATGATCTGGGCTGCATTTACATTAGCCTTCTTTGCCTTTCTCCGGTGTAGTGAATTTACTTATCCCGGGACAAACTAGTTTTGCCCTTGGTTTGACCTTTCTACCGACTGTGCATCATTTCATCCTAGTCTGGCTAGCCCGCAGCAAATGTCTGTTTTCCTCAAGGCTTCTAAGACCGATGTTCACCATCAAGGGCGCACGCTTGTTATTACGTGCTCCCCCTCATCGGCTTGCACAGTTGCTGCTATGCCCAATTACTTTTAGAAAATCAATCCTTTTTCCATGTTACGTTAAGGAACTATCAATTCATGTACACTGCGTGTGTCTTGCTGAAAGCATTAATAAATGGGTGGAGAGGATGGCTGCGAGGGGAGGTTGGAGGCCATTATCAGGACTAATTTGTGAAATTGTTAATTCAGTTGGTCAGGGAAATTTTACATTTGTCAGGGAAAAGTCAGGGAATTTCAAACACCTATGGCTGTGGCAACCATGGTTATAAGTGCTTAAAGCTAAAATTAAGGGTGTTTTTAGCAGGTCATAGTGTTGCTATGGTAACCTATTGTGCCACAAAAATAACAGGGACTTGTTCCCCAATGATTGCGTAGTTTGTTGATACCATGACTTTCGCATTAACCGGTATAGAGGGGTTGTAATGACCCATCAAACTGTGAGTCTTGGAAAGTACTGGATACTGTTTTCAGCCATCTTAAGTTGGGCTGGTCTTTATGCAGCATAATCAATAATCAGTAAAAGAAGCCAAGTTGCTTTCCATTTTTAAGAAATACGTTTTCAGTTTTGCTTAGATATACTTTGATTGTTCTGTTTTATTGTATTGATCTAGAAAAATTGTACTTCATAGATATGTAATTTCCTTTTTACTCAATTTTTTAACTTCTTGTACATAACTTTGACGTAATTCTAAAATTCCGAATTTTTTTCTCATGTCTTAATTCTATGCAGGGCCCCCTTTGATATCAGCCGGCTACCCTGTCTGAATAAAGATACAGCATTGTGCAAAAGTAACGCAAGCGAAATGCGCAAATATCATTCTTTGTTCACGTGAATTTTCCAGGAAAGTTCGTGCGTAAGTTCGAGTGACAGTTTGAGGCCTCTTGAGCGAAATATTCCTGGAACAAAGAACACTTTTTCGTCGACTTTTCAGTACAAAGCGAAATTTCATGATCAAAAGTGTCTTTTCATTAACTTGGTGCATGAAATTTCGCGTTAGACAGACACAACAATTCTCCACACGATCTCTTTGATCTACCGGTCATATAACGTACACGAAATATACAAAAGGTTTTCAACGCACTCCTTTGCTGGAGTTCAGTCACGAACACAAAGAATGAGAATTACAAATAAAACTTACCACTAGGGAAGACTTTGAATTCAGTTTCATGTATTTGAGAAGAAGCAAAACAAGCCCATATTGATCCGTGAAGTCATCAGCAGCTGTGTAGAAAATTATCCCTGTCTTTCTCTAAACCAGGCAATTCAAATCGGTACACATGCTTTTGTCCAAGAAAGTATCTGAAATGGTTCTTTTGTTTTCACAAATTAACTTCAGTACTCCGATGTTTCGATAAACACATGTGTTTAACACACTAAACATTTCAAGAACCATGATTTTGTGGTTGTCAAACGATTGTGTCAGATGCGTTAGTTGTTTTTCGGCCCCAGTCCCACGCATTTGGTTGACTGTGTATGACGCAAGCATGTATGTCGACTGGGTGGTTTGTTGCCAAAATATTCTGGACCAGCAAAAGAATTCTTGACCGGTTAAAAACTTCTTGACCCACGAGAACAAATCTGGAAAGATCAATATCAATTCTCAAAGGGTGGCTTTACTGGGCTCGTTATCTTAAAAATAATCTCGACCAGTTTTGTCCACTATGGCTGTCCATACGACAGCGAATGCGATATAGGAAATCCCAATAAATTTCTAGCGACAGGGATTTCTTTAGAGAATGTAAATAAGTGTAGCAACAGCGAATGAGATTCAGGGAACGCCAATTAATTTCTAGCGAAAGTGTTTTCTTTAGCGAATGCGAATAAGTGTAACATCAGCGAATGAGATTCAAGGAATGCCAATTAATTTCTAGTGAAAGCGTTTTCTTTAGCGAATACGAATAAGTGTAGCGACAGTGAATGAGATTTAGGGAACGCCAGGACAGTGATTTCTTTAGCAAATGAAAATAAGTGTAGTGATAGCAAATGAGATTTAGGGAATGCCAATTAATTTCTAACAAAAGTGACTTCTTTAGCAAATGCAAATAAGTGTAGCGACCTTAAGTGGCAAGTGGTAGTTCTCTCGGCTACCAAAAAATTCGAGAAGACTCGTGTTATTTCAGAATGACCAAGCAGAAAAAACTTTAAAGCGCAGCCTAAAGTTAGCCTTAAGAGCTCCAAGAGCGCTCCAGATAGCCTAAGACAACATTTTTAAAGCATTTGAGAGAAAACCATTGGTGGTGCCCTGAATTAATATATCATACAACAGATGTCAGTTACACAGGCTTATTTTTTTAATTTATTACAACTACAAGTAAATACAGTGTTAATTGAAGAACGGTGCATGACTATTCTAACATTGCAGCATTTGATGGGACTATAATAATTTTGATTAATCTGAAAGCCTATCATACAGCAAATACGCCCGGAAGTAAAATATCCAAAACTACAACTGTATTAGAATAACAATGATGCAATAAACTTCTCTTAAATTCGAAAACACCTTGTCTTGGCAAATTCTTATGTTTAACGGAAATATAAAGCAAAGATAAATGGAATATCAAAAGCTCTGTTAACTACCATAATAACAAGATGATTGTCATCAATGCCTTCTTCCTGTGATGAAGTTAGGGTTGCTTTCCTAAAATGTGTAGTGAAATGAATTACTCTTTCATGTGAAAATACCTTGTTCTTTTAAACTATTTTATATTTAATGGGTTGCTTTTCTAAAATGTCTACCTTCGCGGCACCTTTTTAAACATGACGATACGATAGTGAAAAAAATATTCAAACACATTTCCATTCTAAAAGACTCTAAAACTGTCCCTTAATTTAAAAGGAAATTGAAAGATAGCTAGTAAACTTAACCTATGGCATACATTGTGCAAATAACAAAAAAATTGAATTATCTTAGTTTGTTTTGTTCTTCCTCAAATTCTGGCATCTTTTCACAATACTTGTTTTGCAATGCTCCCACATGAGGAAGAGGTCGTTGGCGCCCCGGCACTGGTAGGTGAATGCTGTCAATACTTCAGCTGAAAAAAATGGGAATGAGGTTGCACTCAGCAATAGTCAAAAGTGGGAAGGAGGCACCATAAATGTGATTGACGCTAGCAAAAAATGCATTTGTCGGTTGAGTTTTGAATTTAAGAGTCTGCACGGTATTGAAAGACGTACAAAGGAGCAAGGTAAAAGTCATGCTTTTGTACTTGATTGTTTGATTCATAAAGCGCAATGTAAATTTTGGATTGTTACCAATCACTACTCGGTGAATTCAAACTTTTGAGAAGCAAAAGGCGCTTTTTCTCTGGTTGTCTAAAAATAAGGCCGACAGTCTTTTTGCAAGAAACCTACAGTTCGCCAGATGTAGAAAATTTATGGAAAACCCGTAATCTTAGATCCTGAGTTCGATAGCTTAGGAGGAAAACCTAACTTAAAAGAATCCGTCAAAATAATAGAACCAATCCGTCTGTCCTTTGACTTAATAGACATCTGGAGAGTTAGGAATCTGGATGAAAAGCGTTGTTCGTGGTGACAAAAAAATCCAGTGATTCAATGACGTTTAGATTTCTGGCTAACTTCAAGTAGTTTGCAAGATGATGTATAGAGCGTAGACATTATACCTGCAATTAAATCGGATAGCTCAGCAATCACATTGTTTATCAATGGAATTGAAGACGAAAGTCATGGGCCCTCCTTTTGGAAGTTTAAAGCGAGCTTAATTGATGATGAGAAGTATGTATCACTCATTAAGGATAAATATTGCTAGTGGATTCAGGAAGGTAGAGAAATTGAAGATCCTCGTTTTTTCTGCGATTATATTAAACATAAAATTCGACAAGAAACGATTGTCTATAGTAAAATCGAGGCTAGAGAAAGAAGAGCAACATTAACGAGTTTGGAAAGAAAGATAAAAAATTGTCAAATGGCATGAGATAAAGACCCAAGCTCAAAAAATTTGAATGATTCTTCAAACTGACTATGACTGTATGTATGAATTTACTGCACAAGGAGCAATTGTAAGATCAAGGGCGACCGACCTGGTATGAATACGGCGAAAAAAGTAATAAATATTTCTTGAATTTGGAGAACTCTCAAAAACAGAAAAGCTGCATATGAAAACTAAACACAGAGAATGACAAAAGTACAACAAATCCTAAAGAGATTTTAAATGAAATTTAATTATTCTATGCAAGCTTGTATGATAAGAAGGTCGACCATCTGGATGAAAATTTAATTGAACCTTCTCTCAGTACAGTGAATACCAGTAAATTAACAGGTGAACAACGAGATTCAAGAGACAAACAACTTACTTTGAGTGAATGTTTCGCAGCCTTAAAAACTTTCAAGAAAAATCAAAACACCTGGAAACGACGGATTAACAGTTGAGTTTTATCTAGCATTCTGGCCTCTTGTTGGAAAATGTCTCGTTGAATGCCTAAATTTCGTGCATCACCATTGTGAATTGTCCACCTCCCAAAAGCAAGCAATGATTACGCTTATTGAAAAAAAAGATAAAGACAAAAGACTTCTAAAGAACTGGTGTCCAATCTTGTTAACAAAACATGGATGTCAAAATTGCATCTAAAGCAATGGCTATGAGGTTGGAATCAATCTTACCCTTACTTGTTCATCACAGCCAAAATGCGTTTATTAAAGGAAGATCAATTTTTGACGCAATAAGAACAATCAACGATATTTTAGAATATGCAAAGAGAAATAACAGATCCGGAATTCTGGTAGCAATTGATTTTGAGAAGGCTTTTGACTCCCTTAACCAAACTTTCCTGGTTAAAGTTTTGCAAAAGTTTAATTTCAGAACATATTTTTTGCAATGGATCCAGACATTTTAAACAATGGTTTCGCCACCAGTTTTTTCTGTGTCAACCGTGGAGTCAGACAAGGTGACCGCTTTCTCCTCTGCTCTTCATTTTATCCTTGGAAATACTTGCATGTTTTATTAGACAAGATTGCAATATCCACGGTTTAGTAACCAATAATAAGGAAATAAAATTAACCCTTTTTGCTGATGATGTAACATGTTTTTTTAAGATAAAGGCTTTCATATTTGCACCTTTTTGTAATTCTTAAATTCTTCTCAAGGTTTTCCGGTTTATGTGTAAATGATGACAAAACTGAACTACTGTAAACACTGGCCTATAAGCCGCACCTTTGTGCTCAAAATTTTCGTATCAAATCAGGGATGCGGCTTATCTGCAAGAACATCTGAAGACCATGCCGTAAATGTGCATAAATTAACACTTTTCAGCAAAAATTTTACAATCTCAATAGACCTGAGTAGCAAAATGATCAGAACTCCACAAGACTATACCACAGTATGTTTGCTTTTGCAAGTTTGGTGGCTCCTATGGCTAAAAGAGCCGTTTTTGTTGATATTAACTGGTTTAACGTTGCCTTTCATGAGGAGCTGAATGTTACTCGGCAGGGAATCTCTTTCCATCAGATGGCTGCTCACTTTGACAGAAATCAATCCCTCAACAAGCGAGCGAAAATACGCATGGTAAACTGCATCATTCCCAGTACTCCCAACTTCTGATCAATTGCCTGGTTACTAAGCTACAAACGAACACACTGAGACCAAAGCGTTCATGTTGTATGTAAATTCTATTGAGAAACGGTCGACAATGAAAAATAATGGATTAAAAATATCAGAGAAAGATCAAATTTATGTCTAAGTCAGATTTTCTTACCATTACAGAGCTAAAATTATAGGTAAGAGTTTTAATATTCTGTTTAAATGTTAGTTAATGCGCAGGTTGGCCTGTTCAATTACAAAATTTCAGAGGAAACAATGAATGTACATAACTGACATCTTTCTTAAGACTCCACTTTCGATTTATTTTAATTTCTTTCCAAATTTTTTTTCCAAAATTTGAGTTCCCAAACTTTGGGTGCGGCTTATACACCGGTGTTTACAGTATTTGCAATTGGACCGCAAAATTTAGTACAAGAAGAATTTTATCGTAAACTGTGCACATTGATTAAAATATTGGAGGTGGCGAGGTCTCACACTACTCGGCAGAATTCAAATTGTTAAAACATTTGCTATCCCCAAATTTTTGTATAAGGCCTCACTAAGCTCAGTCTCCGAAGATCTCATTAAAGATGTGAACAAACTGCTCTATGGTTTTATCTGGAAATGGAATGACAAAATAAAATGCACTGCTCTTATTAATGATATAGAGAATGGTGGCCTAAAAATGCTTGATATCCAATCAATGATTTTGTCACAGAGAGTCATTGCACTGAGACGATTTACTGAAAACTACAATAGCCCCTGGAAAAGCGTGTTGGGGTCTCAAATGTAGTAAATGTCCCTAAATGTAACAAAGGTCTTAAATGTAACAAAATTTGGCCCTGAATGTAATAAAAGTCCTAAGTGTAATAATGTTTGGTGCTAAATGTAATAAAATTTGGCCCTAAATGTAATAAAATTTGGCCCTAAATGTATTAAAGGTCACCGACTAACATAATGGTATTTGGGCAATCTAAAAGTCATATGTGATGCCTTATTTGCCTTATACTATGTAAAGAATTTGGCCCATGCAGTGGACTTGTCCTGGCACTTAAAAAGATAATAGGAAGTCCCAAATGGATCAATGCATGGGTCGAGCTACAGTTTACAGGAGCTGGAATGTGGATGTACGACACCAATATATGGTGGAAAGGACGAGAGTAAAGGTAAAGAAAAACACATACTTGTGTCAAGTAAAAAAATCATGTGTTATGATTTTCATAAAGGAATAAGTGAGACCTGTTAGTTGAAGGTCTTCAGTTTTCTTTTGTTTTTTTTTTTCTAAATCTGATAGTATTAATTCTTCATAAATACTACACATTATAATTTTTGTTACTCACAATCCTTGTTGTTCGTTGACACTTCGGCATGCGATTCATGTGTCCAAACATTTTAAAAGACATTCGCTGAAAATTTATTAAAAAAGATAAAGTGAATTGTGACTTACTTCTATGACATCTGAATATTAAAGAACATTACTTGCAATCGCCATTAACTTAAAACATTTTTTCCTTTATTTCTTTGTATACTAAAGACAAAAGGCCAAACAGTTTTTATTGTCTACTTACCACTGAGATCCCAGGCTTAAATTTTATCACTCAAGACTTTTTTTAAATTTTGGGCCAAAATGTATTACATTTAAGGCCAAATTGTATTACATTTAGGACCTTTATTACATTTAGGGACATTTATTACATTTGAGACCCCAACGAAGTGTCCTTGAAATGTTTTTAGGTGACAGTGGCAGAAAATTTATTTTACACTGCAATTTTGATACTCATAAACTTCCTTTTATCTACCGGACTTCTACAAAGAGTGTCTCGATGCGTGGTCTGTTGTAAGTGCAAAAAGTGTTGTGTCTTATGATGATGTTGTTAACCAAACAATATGGAACAATAAGTTTATCCTTATCGAGAACAAATCGTATTATGTTAAACATCTGGCCGTCCATGGAATTGTTAAAAAAAAGATTTGATATCTGATAGTGGTAGGTTTCTCGAAAGTGGGAAATTATTACAAGCTCGACTATCTCCTGTCCACTATTTAACAATTAGACTACGAGCCCGAGTTTTCTACGAGCAGATAGTCAACGAAGCACAGGCGAGTAGTCTAATTGTTTTAGTATAAATTTAGTGTAGTCTCATTGCATAAAAAGAAAACCAAAGGAAACTATGAAGAAGGCGTGGATAAGTTTACAATTGGTAACTTTTGAAATGACTTTTTGAAAGCCTTTTTGAAAGGTCTAGTATAACCAGAGTAGACAAAATTGAATTTACAGGCTGTTTATTCAGACTGCTTGTAAATTTTAGTTCAAAGTTCAAGTTCAAAGCATCAGCAACTGCTTGTATAACAAGTGCATCAGCCAATGTGCCTTGGTGTGACATATATAATCTAAAATAATACCTTAACGATGAATGGTCTGTACTACTTTCAATGGATCTTTCTGGGTTGTTTCTCATACATTGAACTTCTGACCAGTACTACGAATATTCATGTGATAGTTAGGTCCCCCTGATGGAACACCACTCTAAAGAAACAATCACCTGCACCACCACCATCTAATATTCTCAAGCCATGTTGTGCTTATCAAGATTGTAACAATTCAATACGATTGTTTGGATTATTTCCCCGAGTATAACAGGTTCCGGGTTTAACTCAATATCACCTGAAGTCAATAACTTTGTCCTTGAAACACAATATTTGTGATGTCGTTTCTTACACTTTATTGAAAAACATTGAACAACTGAACATGCATGTACAAATTCATCATGAAAGGCATCTGATTCTTGCTGAGATGTCTTTTAATATGCTTCTTAGTTCTTGTTTTGAAACATAGACATAATCAATAGCTAAAAAACCTTAAACCCTTTGCACGAATAATTCCAACTGGTTTACTTCTATACATTCCGGTTTTAGATTCGAGATCCAGAGGCTACTCGTAAGTTACCCGTACGGCGACTTGTGTTTTCTATTCCTACGAGCCCGTTTATTTGAGCCAGATTAGTTTGCGTGCGAACGCAGCAGGGAATACGGGAGTCCACGGAAATGTTAAAGTTACTACCGATCAGGATCAGTTCTCTGAATTTCTCAGTGTCAGACAGCTCTTTTCGTATATAGTCCGGCTACTCACGCTGAGTTTACCGAAGGATAGAATTGCTTCGAACGTTTTCTCCTTCCAAATCAGGTGAGAAATCTTGTAACGCAAACTGCTCCACGAAAATACGGCTGGACAGGTATTGTCTGAGGAAAGTGTTCAATTATGACATTCAATAACAGGTTAGCCATTATTAAATTTAATGGTAACTTTAGTTATACTAGAGGAACCCCGTGTGAAAAGCAGATACAAGTCACTGTACGGTCTTTTCTTATTGCATGACATGTGCGTGAGTATTTATACCTTCGATTAGCATGCAGAGATAACGCAAAATTAATCTGGCTCCAAAGAAACCGCAGTCACTAGAATCACTTAATTTTTCTTAAGGTAAACACAATAATTTGGATAAGGAAGAATCAGCAATTACAGAGAAATTCAATGAAATCTTCCGTACACTCCCGTACGAATAGTAAATACAAGTCGCTGTACGGGTGCTGTAGGGATAGCCACTACGCTAAGATAATTACAGCGATCAAACGATGAAATCTTTTTCAACGCTGATGAATGTGGTACACAATTCACGATATGAGATCTTACATACCTCTTAATTGCTTCATTTCTTAAATAAGTTCAGAATTTTCTTCCACGGATAAATTGATGGTTCTCTATCACGGCGGGCGCCTTTGATAAAACAAGTGGACTTTGACCTACTTCTTCGTTTTCCATGGCTTCTGTTACCATCCGGCAAGTCTTCTTACTGCGTTTCGTTCTGCTTCGCCTCAAGAGTGTTTTGATTGGATATTATGAACTGATCAGTTTTGCTACGGATGTTTCCAGTAGTTTTGTCCGAGCTTACGTTGATTCATAACTTTGCTGGTGAGTGCTCATAGATCAGAGGTTCGCTCGAAGTTTCGCTCATAAGATTCACTTGAAAAAGGTTCACTATTTAAAAACCCCGTGTGAGCTTGGAGGATCGAGGAGTAAACTTCTCGAGGAGTGAAAGACTATTCGCATTCAATGCTCATTCTTTTAACCAGTTTTGACTCGGTTACACATGCATGTGCCGCCGCGACTCGACGAGTACTAATTTAGGCGTTCCGGCATTGTTTGGGAAAATCGATTTCAGTTGGTCTGCCGTCGACATATCGATTTGTTTACATCTGAGTGAGTGACACATTTGCATATTCTAGCCCATACCAAAAGTCGTTTCTACGCTTCGCGTATCCACGCCTAAAAAAGTCAAGTATCGCGTAGAAAAGAGCTGTTTTATTATGTTACATCAGGTTCAAACGTGACGCACGATGTGCACTGATGCGTAACTGTTGACTATCAGCAGATAGTTGATGGTAATATAGCCAATCAAATTCACGGATTCACAATAGACTACGGTAAATTTATACTAATTTAAATTAATGGGCATTGTTAACTCTATACCTAATGAATGGAAGCTTATCATCAAACAAAGTCAGTAACACATTTGTCCCCCTTCAAACAATACATTTGATTTTAACATAGAAAACGCTGCGGTAGATCTTTTGAAAGTTACTTCGAAAATGCTTTACAAGGAATTTAACTGCAAAAAGCAAACGGTGCCTTCTTCTCAAAAGAAAATAAAGCTAAAATATCCAGATCTTTCTTTGGAATGGAAATAAATTTACTCTCTTCCGTTTACTGTCACACACAACACAAAAACTAGGGAACATCAGTATAAACTGTTAAATAACATTGTTTTTACTAATGAAAAATTATTCAGATTTAAAATGATCGACTCTCCGCTTTGCGCCTTTTGTCAAACAGAAGTTGAGTCCCCTGAGCATTTATTCTTTTATTGTGATATAACAAAATCTTTCTGGCAGTTGCTTTGTTCCTAGATTTCTGAACAAAAAGTAATCTCAACATCCTTCACACTAGAAAATGTTATCTTTGGAGTATTTAATGTTGTAGAGGACTTTCATATTCTAAATCATATTATTTTATTAGCTAAATATTATATTTATAACTGTAAATTAAATACAATACATCCTTCTCTAAAAGTCTTCATAGCCAAGGTTAGAGCAACTTGCCAGATTGAACAGAAAATTGCAGCTACCGGCAATAAATTAGTAAAACATTATAAAAAATAGAACAAATTTCTCCCTTGCTTTTGCTAATCTGTTTTGTTTTCCTCTGTGATGGTGTATGTAGATATCTATTTATAATGTAACAGGCTTCTTTACCTCCCTCTCTTTTCTTTTTTTCTCCTTTTGTTTTCTTTCTGTGTGTATTCTTTTTATGTAAAAATTGTTAAACAAGCATTATAGTATATCTTTGCTTGTCCTTTGTACAACTTACAAATAACTACAATAAAATACAAAAAAATTTGCAGCATACAGTAAAGATCATTACGGGATGGTTCGTAATGAAAGAAAATGGTTGCAGCACAGATCATTACGGGATGGTTCGCAATGAAAGAAAATGGTTGCAGCACAATTGTGGCAAGTGAGAGACTTTGTCATGCTCAATTGCCAGGCACACCAAGTTCTCTGAGGATTGCCCCAAAATTTCCCTGAAATTCCAGCTTCTCAATTACGAGTGCTTTTGAAACCACCTCTTAGCATGTCCCACGACTTTCGAGTGACACTGTCTTGAAAAGTCTGCAGTCATCAAGGTCTAGAAAACTATTATAGTTTTAATATCTTCATTTCAAATTCAATAACTTCATATCTTCATTTCAAATTCAATAACTCCAAAACTCATATTGATTTACAGAAATCAATCAATCAATCATCAATTTTATTCACACTTCTTTCTTTACAATTAGATAATAAGCTGTTTTAAACTGTACAGAAAAAAAATGTGACCTCTCGCGCGAAAACGTTCCGAACGGTTAACCGTTCTTAAATGGATAGGCGTTCGTAAGCCGTTTATCAGCCGTTCGAACGCCTCGAGCTATCCGTTCACAAAAATTCATCATCCGTTTGAAGGGCTCAAGCTATCCGTTCGAAAAAAATCATCAGCCGTTCGAACGGCTTGAGCTATCCGTTCGAGAAAATTCATCAGCCGTTCGAACGGCTCGAGCTCTCTGTTCGAAATAAATCATCAGCTGTTCGAACGGCTCGAGCTATCCATTCGAGAAATTCATCAGCCGCTTGAACGGCTCAAGCTATCCGTTCAAGAAAGTAATTCATCAGCCGTTCGAATGGGCCGAGCAAAAAAGAAAAATTTTTTTTGGAAGCTGTTACATTTCATGAACAGTCGTCACGTTTCTGTTCTTTGTTTACCTTTGCTTAATAAATCTCATTCCAGTCACAACTTTTCTCGCGAAAAAAATTAAAGAACACCGCTCTTCAAAAATCATGTTTTCTCACTAAAAGTTAATTGCGGAGCATATAAAAATTTATATTTGTTTGAAAGGTCAAGAATATGACTTTTCCCGTTTTCTTCGAGGTGAACATAAAGCTCAGATTACGTCAGGTCACACCGAACCCACGCGTTACACAAACTATCTTCAAAACTCTGCCTTTGAAGCAAAATATCACTCGCGCGTTGACAACTACCACACATTGGCATCCTTATCAATCCAGCTTCATCACTTTAAAATTTTAGCAAAATCGAACAACACCAGAAGAAATCAATTGATCTTTCGTATTTCATTCAATAGCCGAGTTCACTTAGGAAGAGCGGTCGCTCATAGCAACCGAAAACCACACAAAGCGCCGTTTTGGTCCAAAAAAATTCAGGATTATTGCTTGGGAGCTGAAACTTTGAATGGGAACATCTTTTTCGAACTTTTCTGAGGTGATTTAGGCGAAAAAATGACTTCTGACAGCTACAAAAGAGAACGAAACAAAAGCCAGAGCAGACAGCATAATGAGTCAATAGTTTATTCACGCGTGTGAATCGAGAATGTCTCAAAATAACTTTAAGATTGAGACAGAGATAAAGGCCTTAAACCACAACAGTTTAGCAACAGTACATTTTTGTCGCTTGTTTCTGAATTAGAAACTGGGTTTGCTTTGTTTTCTTTTTCGGTGACATGGAGAAATTTCACTGTTTACAAATTATTATTACCATGTGTCCCGGAGTCCCAGACCCGCAGTGTGGCAGCGGCATGAAATGAGCTTGTTTGAAATGGCTTTTTTTGTCCGCATTGTACACAGGATAGAATTTAAGAAGTTCGCTTCTGTAGGCGACTTTCAAGCTTTCTTGATTACCGTATGTTTAGCTCAGCTAGCAGAGGACTTTTTTTTTTCTTTCAAACAGTTTTCAAACAGCTTCTAAACGGAATTTCGTTCGAAAACGGAAAGTCAATAAAGCGCGTTTTTGTGTGAAAGGTCATTAGCCGTTCATCCCTTCGACCTTATCCGTTCGAAAAAATTCATTTGCCGTTCATCCGTTCGAAAACTCCCAATACTGCACCTCCATTGACCTCCCTGCCCTTAAAATATCTAAAAGAGAGAAAAACAAAATTAAAATTAAATAGAAGTTAAAGAAGAAACAATACAAAGTCAACAGTAACAAAAAGATCAACCAGGCTCCAAATTCTTTTCTAAATTTCACTGCCTTACCATATGTCAGACCCAATCTGGTAAATATCGGCGCATCTGGTTCTCTCCGAGCTAAGTCTTTAATTGAGCAATCGTCCATGATTTCCTCCTCTAAGTAGCAAAAGTTAAAAGTTTGGGATGGTTTAAGCTTAAGCTTAATTATTTTCATTTCAAGTACTAAAAGCTTCGTAAACGTACGTCATATGTCCGAGTGCACGTTGCGTGGAACACTTACTTTCAAAAGCTGTTTTGATTTCCTCGCCAAATGTGGTTTCTATCTCATGTAGTAAGGTCAATGAGGACTCCTCCTTGTCGGAGACGTTAGTTGCTGAAGCGCCATTTTCAGCTGCCATCTTGTGATGCAAACTCTTGTACAGCAACGGCAAGAGGCCGAACAAAACGCGCCAAAACTTAGCTTACATCGAATAATATTACGGCATCTCTTATTGGATTGTTTTCCCGCTCTTTTTCTCTGACGTCGCTATCCTCTTTCTATGCTTGGAACTTATTGGTTAAAATTGGATTTACCAAGGAAACCCGCTGAGCCACTGATATGCTGGCGTATCTACTTAAAAACAAATATGGCGGCTCATTTCCCATGTTATTCACAACTTTGGGGATTACATGGGGAAATATTCCCATGTTATTCACAATTTTGAAATTACATGGGGAAAGGTTCCCATGTTATTTACAGCTTTGGGGATTACATGGGGAAATGTTCCCATGTTATTCACAACTTTGGAAAATACTTGGGGAAATGTTCCCATGTTATTCACAACTTTGGGGATTACATGGGGAAATATTCTCATGTTATTCACAATTTTGGAAATTACTTGGGGAAATGTTCCCACGTTATTCACAACCTTGGGGATTACATGGTGAAATGTTCCCAAGTTATTCACAGCTTTGGGGATTACATGGGGAAATGTTCCCATGTTATTCACAACCTTGGGGATTACATGGGGAAATGTTCCCATGTTATTCACAACCTTGGGGATCACTTGGGACATGTCCCCATGTTATTCACAGCTTTGGGGACTACATGGGGAAATGTTCCCATGTTATTCACAATTTTGGAATTTACTTGGGGAAATGTTCCCATGTTATTCACAGCTTTGGGGATTACATGGGGAAATGTTCCCATGTTATTCACAACTTTGGGGATTACATGGGGAAAGGTTCCCATGTTATTCACAGCTTTGGGGATTACATGGGGAAATGTTCCCATGTTATTCACAAGTTTGGGGATTACTTGGGGAGAAATTCCCATACTATTCACAAGTTTGGGAATAAATTGTGGTAGCAGTCACAACATTTTCCCAAGGTTGGGATACCAAAAACAGTAGAACTTGTTCCCCAAGAAAAACCCATTTACCGGATCCTAAGGGTCAACAATTTCCCAAAAGTATCCCAAAAAAGGAATTTAATGTCCCAAATATTTCCCAACAATGGGGAATTTTCCCATTTAATTCCCAAATGGGAATCTTGAAAAGTTCCCTGTG
>JAHPZR010000384.1:0-41108 GCA_019787425.1 Platygyra sinensis | reverse complement strand
ACAACAACGACAAAGAAATACGAGAAAATTAACTACGACAAAAAATGAAAAGAAATATACCCGACTGATATTTCACAGCGCCAACAGGATACCCATTAAAGGCGCCCTCTCTTGAGTCAAGCACACAGCCCGAAATGCCCCCCCCATAACAAACATCACCCAAGGAAGGCGCCGCAGTAAACAATCCCCAGCCTAATAATATCCCACACCAAGACGCCCTTGAAAAGCATCCGCGAGCATCAGCCACAACAAATAACAGGAATCCCCACAAGGGGCCCGCCCCCTGGTCAACCGCTGAGACGAACCACAATTAGATGCCTAAATTATCTTAGTAGCCTGCACAAGAGACTAGTATAGAATACTACCTTAAGAAAGTCGCCAACATATTGGCTGCGAAGCCGCCGCTAAAATCCAAGAATAGTCGCTAAAGCGCAATTTTTAGACGTGAATGAATTCATTACTCAGTACTTATATTTAGTCCAAACGGTAACGATGAACTTCAGCAGCAATTAACTAGCGCGACATCCAGTAAATGCCTTCTTCGACGTGCCATTCAGATAAGATGTTCAGAGTGTTATATGCGGACGTGCTTTGTTCTGATAGATTGGACGTCAATACATTTGAAATCAGTAAAGTCCGCATAACACATGTGCTTTTTTTTTTTCGAAGTTGGATTAAAATGCAATGGCAACTATCCGCCAATGCTTTCTTTATTCGTTTTCACTGCCACGATGAAAGATTGCTGATTAAAGTATTACTAAATACTAGACCTCTAAATTATCTGTCAGTAGAGTAGCAGCCGAGCATAATAGGATGATTTGCCATATCTTTGCCCAATCCGCAATCTAAGTAAAATCACATTTCGATGAATTACACGAGAGTTCCTAGTCCGCAACATATATATACATATTTTACCAGTATGTAGCGCGGCAGAAAAAGCTTCTGGCGAATGCTAGACAAAAGAAGTTCAATTCACAAAGATCCGCCATACTGCAGTCTCTGTCCACCAAGTTAGAGAAACATCCCGCCGCTGATGCGGCACATCGTCCACTGATCTGAGAAGAGACCCATTTACTAATACCTAGAAGGATACAAACTAGATGAGCGCGCCAAAATTTCTTGTGCAGCCCTGCTTGCTATATGACCTGCCACGAAACGATCGAAAAGTAAATTGATGCTAGCCACGTGGAAACAAAGCGCTCCTCTAAGTTTTAAGGAGGAATGAGCAGCAAAGCCAAAAAAACCCCCCCCCGCAAAATAGAAAAGTGCCTTGACTAATTAGAACCCATCTGTAATATGGTCGGATAAAATTAGCGCGTTGCTACAGATGAGAACTACTCCTAGAGAAAATACTTTGTAGAGACGTCTCTCGACTCTAAGGGGGGGGGGCCTACTTAAGCAGTAAGTCATATTCTATAAGAGAATACTCCGCTATGCCCTAGAAAATCCACGGATCGCAGACCAAGGTCTGCCACGAGCGATACTCCCTGATTCCACTCAGCGCTCCAGCCACCACTAGTAAAACTCCTCCAGCCTCCTTATTAGTAAGAAAATATTACTCACTACTAGAACAATTTCAACGCTACGCAGTCATCAGCCAGCGGACCATCCAAAAGGAATGCCGCTTGATGCGAGATCATAGCCCCTTGCGCGATAAGACCGCGCCACATGGATGAGAGAAGATACAGGCTAGGACCTAATCATGTGTGGTATTTGACGTAAACATCCGTGTTCCCCCCATCTTATGAATGAAACCAATCAGGACCAAATGGAGGCTATAACATCTCAATAGCAGTGAGTTTCCTGTTTTCAGCAATCCTGGATAAACATGAATTCAAAGTTAAATACGCTGGGATAACTAAAAATCATATACTTAAAAGCGCAAAGTTATAAGTAACTCGGTGAAAGAACTTCAGCTGCCCCAGTGGCCAGACCTGTAGCTTGCCCACAAGGTACAAAGATATGCATACGCCGATACCCCACAATACATCCACCATTGATGAAGGCGACTTGATGAGCGCGGCCCACAATGCTTAAGCCGTTGATGAGCTCACTATAACTCCCCCATGAGCACTATATCACCTAGCCATAGACTACAAGGCATGTATAGGAGCCACCATAGCACCTGACTGTGCCTATCGAAATCCTGACCAGAGTAAAATTCTCTCATAACAAAATCGATCCGGTGAGAGCTGCTATTTAAGCGCAAATCTACTACAGCCTTACCAGAATGACAATCAGTGATCGGAAGGGCAAAACTGTTGTTCTACTAGTGTGACTCCAGTGCTCTACTAGTGACCGCACTGACCCTAATTCCCTAATTCGTTGTCGCTATTAGCGCAGAAGGAAACATAGAGACTACCTGTCCCAACGAAACTAGGAGGCGTAGCCGATCGAGTCGCGAAAGCCCGACCCTGTTTCATTGAAGTGTATCTATCCTGTATTGTTTTTTTCACTATTTTTTTTAAGAAAAACAGCATCAGTGAACGGTACAAAAGTCCCTTAATGCCAAGGGAGATGACGCTAGTTTTCTTAGAGCCAACATGACAGCTTGCCAAATAGATATTCAGCTGAACGGCCTGATAGGTATCAATCAAGCTGCCTATCCACAGAGAAACGCAACCGGTTAGACCATGACGTACTTTGTTGTAGCGGGCAGCCCCCCTAATAGACATAACCTATATGCCCCGTTTGCGATGCTTTCCATGAAGTCTAATTGCCAACCATGGCGCCCAGAGGGAAACAGCCCATCCCTTCATTAAGGACACCACTGATCTGCTTAACAGGATAGATAAACTTAATGAACAGGGTCCTTTCCCCGAAGGCACCCTCCTAGTTTCTTGGGACGTAGTCTCTATGTTCCCTAATATCGACAACGAATTAGGATTAGGAGCGGTCAGTAGAGCACTGAACACTAGAGAACAACAGTTGCCTTCCACTGATTGTATTCTGGAAGCTGTAGAGATTTGCCTTAAAAGCAATCACGCGATTTTTAATGAGAAATTTTACCTGCAGATTCATGGCACAGCTATGGGGCCTAAAAATGCCTGTAGCTATGCGGATATAGCCATGGGGGAGATAGACCACAAGGCTAAGCATTGTGGCCCTATCAAGCCCTCACAATGGTGGAGATATCGCGATGATATCTTTGACCTTTGGCAACAAGGTCTCACTGCACTGAATTCTTTCACCGAGTACATAAATTCGCTGTATCCCACGATTAACTTTGAATTAGTTTATTCAGAAAACAAACTCAACGTATTAGATGTTACACTTCATTTGGTCGATGGTTTCATTCAAACGGATGTTTACTCAAAACCCACTGATAGCCACCTGTATCTTCCTCCATCCAGTGCCCATCCCAAGCATGTCTTCAAAGCCATTCCTTTTGGAGTCGCTTCGAGACTGCGTAGAAATTGTTCTGAGGAAAATTTTCTTACTAAAAGGCTGGAGGAGTACAAGGGCTACCTAGTGGATCAGGGATATCCGGCAGACTTGGTCTCACGTGAATTTTCTAGGGCAGCGAGTATTCCAAGAAATGACTTACTTAAAGCCAAAGTCAGAGAGTCTAAAAAGATTTTTCCTCTAGTTCTCACTTACAACCCTAATTTACCACCTATTAATGGGTTAATTAGAAAGCACTTTCATCTTTTGCTCTCTTCTCCAAAACTTAAGGAGCTTTTTCCACCTAAATCAATTATTTCATCGTTTCGCAGGTCTAAGAACCTCAAAGAAATTTTGGCGCCTTCTAGGTGTAGAAAGGGCTCTTCTCAATCAGTTGAGATTCCCGCGGCGGGATGTTTCACTTGTGACAAAACCAGATGCGATCTTTGTAAGAACTTCTTTGTCAATTCCCGAACTTTTTCTAGCGCACAAACTGGTAAAATGTATTTTGTTCGGCAGGAACTCTCGTGTAATTCATCGAATGTGATTTACTTAATTCATTGCAAGAAATGCAATCTCCAATATGTCGGCTCTACTACTACAGAATTTAAGGTTAGATTTAGAAATCACAAATCATCCATGAAAACGAATAAAAAAACATGCGAAGTTGCCATTCATTTTAATCGAACTCCACATGTGTTATCGGACTTTACATTTCAATGTATTGACCAAATTCAAACAAGCACGTCCGAAAACACTGAACATCTACTAATCACGAAAGAAGCATACTGGAGTGCGCAGTTATTTTCTCTATCACCTTTTGGACTAAATAAAAGACAAGAATTTCATTCTAAAAATCGCATCCACTATTCTTGATTTTAGCGGGCTTCCAGCAATATGTTGCGACTTTCTTAAGGTGTATTCTAACTAGTCTTTGTGCAAGCACTAAATAATTTAGCCCTAATTGTGGTTGTCTCAGCGTTCAGGGGCCCCCTTTGGGGATTCTGTTATTTTTGTGCTAGCCGGGTCTTTCAAAGGCTCTTGGTTGGGATATTATTACTTATTGTTTACTGGCCCTTCTTGGGGATTTTGTTAGGATTTGGGCGTGTGTTGATTCAGAGGCCCTTTATGGGGATCCTGTTGCGCTGTGACAATCACGTATTATTTCTTCATTTTTTGTCGCTAGTTAATTTATTTCTTTGTCGTTGTTGTTTTGCATTTTTGCATACCTATTGTATTTTGTCCGTTCGTTACGTAACTTCTTAATTATTCATTGTTGTAAAAACTGTATTTAAGTTGTAAGTTGTTTACGTACTCTTTTGTAACTGACGAAGGTCGAGAGACCGAAACGTTTTATAAAGTTTTATATTTTTAAATTTTTAAACCAAAAGTTGTCCTATTTCGGTCTCTTTTTAACTAATTTTTATCATTCACCGAATCAGGACTGGGAATCCTTGTGATCCTTTTGGTTTCCATCTTTGTTGGCTCAGGAAGCACTCTTAACCGTCTATATATATATATATATATATATATATATAGAAAGTTAAGAAGAGAAGCGAGGACGGACAACTTCTGACGTAAAAAATGAGCTAAAAATTAAAAATTTAATAAAACGTTTCGGTCAAAGACCTTCTTCAGTTATTACAACTTTGAATTAAAACGAAACTTAAATAAGATTTAAGTGCTAGCGATTACGTAATTACAAGTGCCAAGTATCCAGAGAGTATAACATTACAAAAACGAAGAACAATAGGTGGTGCTAATTAATAGACGACAAAAAAACTAATTTAACGAACTAGAAAAAACGACACTAAAGAAAACAATTAACAAAGGATCAAGGATAAAATCTAAAAGTTAAAAATCTAAGCTGGCTAAAAAATACAATTACTGAAGAGTACGCATCAAGAACAAAAGTCTGAAGAAATGCACAAGTATTACGTAACAAAATCCCAAAACAAGGCCTTTGGAGCCCAAAAGGGCCAAAGAAAAAACAACAAAATCCCTGGAGGGGCCCTTAAACAATATAGATCATAATAAGCTCCCCGGGCAGGGCCTTTGAGTTCACAGAACACCTAAGGGGCTGACAAAATCCAAGAAGTGGGCCTTTGAACGATTGATCATGTAGGGACGTGCACTATGCAGAAGGAAACTAATTATAACAAATTCGGTTTTTTGAATGAAATTCCTTCCTTTTATTTAAGCCATGAGGTGCCAAAGAGAACAGCTGAGCACTCCAATAAGCCTCTTTTGTAATTAAAAGCCTATCGATTTCTTCGGAGTTGGGAGGGGCCTGCACCTGATCGATGCATTGAAAAGAAAAATCATCCAGGGTATGTGGGGTTTTGTTAAAATGCACTGCCACTTCACAAGTTGTTTTGTTTGTGAGCATGGCAGACTTGTGATTACGAAATCTAATTCTAAAATCAGTGGTTGTAGATCCTACATATTGTAAACGACATTTCGTGCAAAAAACCAAATAGATAACAAAAGTCCAACAACCAGTTGCATTATAAGCCTTTGCAACTGGACCCTACCGCTAAGCATTTGGCATTAGTAGATGGTTGGTGTTCTAAATGGCTGGGAAAAGGTGAAATCTCTCCTGAAATAGCGAAGTGGGTATTAAATAAGGAAGCGAAGCCAGGAGTTGCTTTTGGAAACATCAAAACGCACAAAGCAGGCAATCCGCTCAGACTTATTACATCTTGTGTGGCACGGCAATTGAAAATTTGTCGGCTTTTACTGAGTTTTATTTACAACCACTTGCCAGAAAATTACCATCATTCATTAAGGACACCACCGATCTGCTTAATAAAATAGAAGATTTAAACACTAGCGGCCCTTTTCCAACTGGCACCTTACTGGTTTCGTGGGATGTAGTTTCAATGTTTCCCAACATCGATAACAAGCTTGGTCTCACTGCCGTAAGGAAGGCTTTGAATGCTAGAGAAAACAAATCTCCATCCACGACTTGTATTTTAGAAGCTGTGAAAATCTGTTTGAAAAGCAACCATTCTGTTTTTAAGGAGAATTTCTTTCTCCAAATTCATGGCACAGCTATGGGTCCAAAAAATGCCTGCAGTTATGCCGATCTTGCCATGGGTGAAATCGATCTGAAAGCTAAATTTTCCGGTCAGATAAAGCCGTCGCTTTGGTGGAGGTATCGTGACGATGTTTTTGATCTTTGGCAGCAAGGCCTTCCTGCTTTACATCAATTTACGGATTATATTAATTCTCTTTATCCTACTATTAAATTTGAGTTGGTTTATTCTGAGCGTGAGCTCCATGTACTAGATCTTACTTTGTTTCTTATCGATGGGTTTATTAGGACAGACGTCTATTCCAAACCTACAGACAGTCATTTATATCTTCCACCTTCTAGTTGCCATCCTAAGCATGTTTTCAAGGCTATTCCTTTCGGAGTAGCCACGAGATTGAAAAGAAATTGCTCTGATGAAACCTTCCTTGCCAAGAGAACAGCTGAGTACAAAGGGTACCTTCTTAATCAAGGTTATCCTTCTAAGCTTGTTAATGATCAATTCTCCAGAGCCTCTGCCATTTCTAGAAAGGATTTACTGAGAACCCGTGGAAAAAAAGCGAAGAAACTATTTCCGTTTGTTATCACATTCAATCCAAATTTACCCGATGTTGGTAACATAATTAGAAAGCATCTGTTTATCTTGCAATCTAATCCTAAATTAAAAGAACTTTTCCCTCAAGGCTCTGTCATACCAGCCTTCCGTAGGTCAAAAAATTTAAAAGAACTGCTAGCACCATCCCGTTTGAAAACCGCCGTAGAGGGACAAACGGATCAGCAAAACAATGGTTGTTTTAAATGCGATAGAAATAGATGCGATCTTTGTAAGAATTTCTTGGTGGAATCCAATTTTTTTCAAAGTTTTCGGACGGGCAAAAAATACACCATTCATTCCAGACTTTCTTGTGATTCTAAAAACGTTATCTATTTGGTTTTTTGCACGAAATGTCGTTTACAATATGTAGGATCTACAACCACTGATTTTAGAATTAGATTTCGTAATCACAAGTCTGCCATGCTCACAAACAAAACAACTTGTGAAGTGGCAGTGCATTTTAACAAAACCCCACATACCCTGGATGATTTTTCTTTTCAATGCATCGATCAGGTGCAGGCCCCTCCCAACTCCGAAGAAATCGATAGGCTTTTAATTACAAAAGAGGCTTATTGGAGTGCTCAGCTGTTCTCTTTGGCACCTCATGGCTTAAATAAAAGGAAGGAATTTCATTCAAAAAACCGAATTTGTTATAATTAGTTTCCTTCTGCATAGTGCACGTCCCTACATGATCAATCGTTCAAAGGCCCACTTCTTGGATTTTGTCAGCCCCTTAGGTGTTCTGTGAACTCAAAGGCCCTGCCCGGGGAGCTTATTATGATCTATATTGTTTAAGGGCCCCTCCAGGGATTTTGTTGTTTTTTTCTTTGGCCCTTTTGGGCTCCAAAGGCCTTGTTTTGGGATTTTGTTACGTAATACTTGTGCATTTCTTCAGACTTTTGTTCTTGATGCGTACTCTTCAGTAATTGTATTTTTTAGCCAGCTTAGATTTTTAACTTTTAGATTTTATCCTTGATCCTTTGTTAATTGTTTTCTTTAGTGTCGTTTTTTCTAGTTCGTTAAATTAGTTTTTTGTCGTCTATTAATTAGCACCACCTATTGTTCTTCGTTTTTGTAATGTTATACTCTCTGGATACTTGGCACTTGTAATTACGTAATCGCTAGCACTTAAATCTTATTTAAGTTTCGTTTTAATTCAAAGTTGTAATAACTGAAGAAGGTCTTTGACCGAAACGTTTTATTAAATTTTTAATTTTTAGCTCATTTTTTACGTCAGAAGTTGTCCGTCCTCGCTTCTCTTCTTAACTTTCTACAACCGTTCATGTTGTGAGGTTTGGACTAGGAATCTTGCTGATCCTCCTGACGTGGTGACACCTTTGTTGGCCTGAGATACTTGCTAACAGTTTATATATATATATATATATATATATATATATATATATATATATATTATATATATATATATATATATATATATATATAAATCAGAAGATGAGCTACTCAATTTCTGAGCACATATGGATTTTAATACAAATTTGTTTCGTAGACCAACACAAAGTTGGCCCACTCATCAGTTAATCTCCATATATACTGAAACATCGTTAAAGTCCACGTCAACTATATGATCGCGTGAGATAAACTGTACATTAAATTCAAAAATATATATGCGCGCGCAAGGCTGCGCGCGCGATATACGCACTCCAAATTGTCTGCATAACATCTGTCTCTAGCTATACTTAAGAATGTACTTTCGTCTGTGTCTACATGTTGACACAAGTTCGTTTCGCTTATTCAAGGTTGCCAGATGTGGTTTTGTTATTATTAGGTGTTTCTCTGCAGTGCATAAACCGCATCGCTTGGTTGTGTTAGAATACGGCTTTGCTTTGGCGAGGATTTTCCACGTGACAGTGAAGGCTTTGTTCTTCGCACGCAGTGCCCACAAGTGCTTACTCAGTTCAGTGTCATTTTTCCGTTTCTCATGCCTGAACGACATTTGGTGATTTCTCCACCTGGTCTTAAAGTCGGTTGCTGTCATTCCGATGTAGGTCTCAAAACTGCCCAAAACGGAGAATGTTTGGTAAAGGAAATTGTTTATCAAGCTAAGGTTACGACCGAGGGCAGTTTTGAGACCTACATCGGAATGACAGCAACCGACTTTAAGACCAGGTGGAGAAATCACCAAATGTCGTTCAGGCATGAGAAACGGAAAAATGACACTGAACTGAGTAAGCACTTGTGGGCACTGCGTGCGAAGAACAAAGCCTTCACTGTCACGTGGAAAATCCTCGCCAAAGCAAAGCCGTATTCTAACACAACCAAGCGATGCGGTTTATGCACTGCAGAGAAACACCTAATAATAACGAAACCACATCTGGCAACCTTGAATAAGCGAAACGAACTTGTGTCAACATGTAGACACAGACGAAAGTACATTCTTAAGTATAGCTAGAGACAGATGTTATGCAGACAATTTGGAGTGCGTATATCGCGCGCGCAGCCTTGCGCGCGCATATATATTTTTGAATTTAATGTACAGTTTATCTCACGCGATCATATAGTTGACGTGGACTTTAACGATGTTTCAGTATATATGGAGATTAACTGATGAGTGGGCCAACTTTGTGTTGGTCTACGAAACAAATTTGTATTAAAATCCATATGTGCTCAGAAATTGAGTAGCTCATCTTCTGATTTAACTTGCATTTACTGTCAGCATATTTGGACTCACTGGTGAACAACTCTGTACTATATATATATATATATATATATATATATATATAATATATTCAAAAAACTGGAACAAAATGACTTTGCCGATATTTCGTGTTTATTAAAAACACTTCGTCAGGGCAACTGACGGAGTGGCCTGAACCGTTACAAGAAATACGTTACAATCTGATGCAAGACGCTATACAACGTTATGGTTTTTGTCGCGTGCGCTCCACGCGCGCGCTCTACACTAAAATCCTTACAAACTGAGCAAATAAGCGAGTCTGCGCATTCACAACAGAGAGTCTTAAACTAACAGAAAAATGCCTATAGAAATGCTTACAAAGGCAACTATTAGGTTGTAATGCCAATGTTCTATTCATAATTCTTACAATTAAGTGTTCTAATAAGAACGCTCTAACAAAAGTACAACTAAACTATAACTATAATTATGGTTCATGTAACAAACCAATATCTGAACGTTTAAATGACAGGATATTGTATTGCTTAAAATAAATCCCTCCTGGGATTACGTCTAGAAAAAAAATCGTCACTGTTAGGCCCGAGAGGGGAAATAGTCTTTAATCGGTACGCCCACTGAGCCTCCCTTTCCCTTAGCACATGTTCACTCGCACACTTATCAATGAGCTGCACCCTAAGATCATCTACTCTCTTATGATCCCGCTGATTAAAATGTTTGTATACTAGGTCATCTAACTCTTTAACTAGCGACAAAAAATGAAGAAATAATACGTGATTGTCACAGCGCAACAGGATCCCCATAAAGGGCCTCTGAATTATTATTATTATTTCTTCATTTTTTGTCGCTAGTTAATTTATTTCTTTGTCGTTGTTGTTTTGCATTTTTGCATACCTATTGTATTTTGTCCGTTCGTTACGTAACTTCTTAATTATTCCTTGTTGTAAAAACTGTATTTAAGTTGTAAGTTGTTTACGTACTCTTTTGCAACTGACGAAGGTCGAGAGACCGAAACGTTTTATAAAGTTTTATATTTTTAAATTTTTAAACCAAAAGTTGTCCTATTTCGGTCTCTTTTTAACTAATTTTATCATTCACCGAATCAGGACTGGGAATCCTTGTGATCCTTTTGGTTTCCATCTTTGTTGGCTCAGGAAGCACTCTTAAACCGTCTAGCAATATATATATATATATATATATATATATATATATATATATATATATATATATATATATATATACTGAATAAATGTTTGAAAGAAAATTCGCCCTGAGCGGGATTTGAACCCACGTCCCCCCGCACACTAGTCGGGTGTGATAACCACTACAGTGTAGTGGTTGTCACACCCGACTAGTGTGCGGGGGGACGTGGGTTCAAATCCCGCTCAGGGCGAATTTTCTTTCAAACATTTATTCAGTAAATATGATTATTTGGGGTGTACAGGGTCAGGGTTTCTCTCATATTATATATCTATCTATTATATATCTATCTATATATGGCTAACATTTTGTTCACGCCTCTTGTCCTGCCAATTTTGTAAATGTTTCTACACAATTATATATATATATATATATATATATATATATATATATATATATATATATATATATATATGGCTAACATTTTGTTCACGCCTCTTGTCCTGCCAATTTTGTAAATGTTTCGTTTCTTACTTCTGCAATATCTTCCGTTGCCTACGAACATTCCAACACAACGGCATCTTCCATAGAGACACCTTCCTTGTTCAGCTCTACAGTCCGTATCATTATGACAGTCCACTTCTAGCTCTAGTTGATAAAAAATAATAACAACAAGAAAATTAAACTAATTTATTGAGATGATAGACATTGAGCCCCACCATATCGCAACACTTTGCCGTGGAACATTTCATAACATTAAGTCAGCAAGTCATAAAGTTTATACTCATAATACTACATGTTCATCTAAAAACGTGAGTGATAACCGATGCCCAGGAGGGAGGGGGTGACTCTATTGTTTTCGAGTATCTGTCAGAGACCGACTCATCACTGCCAGTCTGACGTCACATAGTAACAAGTCGAAGCTTTGCTCGGCTTGCCCAGATTTGGCGTCGAGACTCAAACAAATTCAAAGAAATAAAAGGATAATACAAGCTATTATTGCTCTATTATTCACTAATTTGGCAGCAAGTGTGCAAGCTTTGTAGTGGATGTCTGTGAGTATAACTGTTCGTTATTTTGTGTGCGTTTTGGTTCCAAATTTTATTGAAAACAAATCGGGTCAAGTGGGGTTACCGCCATCTTGACTTCCGGTCAAGTAAAGGCCACCCAAAACGCCCGCCGTTTTCTCTTCAAGTTTTCAACAGAGGTGCCTCATAATAGGAGGTTTTGTTCCTTTTTGATATAACTTTCTAGCCATTGTTACTTTTTCTCAATGTGAGTCATTTTGCTCAACAAACCTTTTGAGTGCGAAGGTGTACTCTCGCATGTTGTACTGTGTTGGATTGGTGAAAGGTCAATAGTGTCTGTGTTTACGATTGCGTGACATTAAACGCTTGCTCCCCTCGTCCCCCAGTGGTGTTGTCTTTTATGGGTTGATGAACGTAAAGCGAGTAAAACTATTGCTATGAAAGTAAGACGAGTAAAACTATTGCTCCCGCATTCCCGCAGTGGAAAAAAATGAATATTAAAACTCCGGGTTTCGGCTCATGGATTTTAGAACGAGGCATATTCATGTGTAGCACGCTTGTTTCATGTATACATTAAGTTTTCTCTTTTGTTTCCACATGCAAATGTTGATTTACTGCGAGACTACGTGAGCAAGCATTCAATGTCACGTAATCGTGGCCGCGTATTCTGAGGTTTAGCCCTTCTTCTTCAAATTCCATTAACTTTGAAGGGATTGTTGAGACGAACCATAAGCACTGAAGGCTTAATTCTCAGCACAGAGCAAACTTAATATATCATGTACCAAACCTCCTATTCTGGGATCAGGACATCTCCGCATTTCTGCGGGGGTTCCGGGAAAACGTTGTCAATCCATTAAACTTTGTCGACGCCTCGGCCACTTGTTAGTATGTTTCTACTCAAAATATGAGGCTTTCGAATAACTTATCCCACCGAAAATTACTGCAAAGAAGTCTTTCGTATATTTTGAATCCTGGGTAACATTGAACAAAGTAATCGAATCATCAAAAAGTTAGAAATTTCCACATATCTTTCAGTTAACGAACCAAAATAAATAGGCCGCCATATCGAAAATCACCGGTGTATGACGTGACGTCACACTGGTAGTTATGACTAAACCACTGTTTGCCTGGAGACACCCCCTCCCTCCTGCCGATGCCCAAAGTAGCTGCGTCACGGTTTCTGCAGCTTAAAGAGTTTAGCCTAAATTTTTCAAGTTTGTAATTTCTAATTAATATGAATGTTCTCTATCCTTTACAATCTTCTTTGGTGTTTTTTTTTTTAATTAAAAATTATTTTCATGTTTCCTTCAATTTAAAGGTTATTTTGTACGTGGTCAAAATAGCTCAAAATACCGTCACTAAAGGCCCATTTACACGGCAGAAAACTTTTGGTACGGCTCGGATACAAAAAGGTTCGGGTACCAAAAAATTAGCACCGCAACCCTGTTTACACGTGCTATTTTCTACCGTGCTATAAGTGGCTCGAATTAACGTTTTGGTGCGGGTAAAAGGCTCAACACCTTGGCCAGCGTACATAATTCTTTTTTTGTACGCATGCACCGTGCTAAGAAAAACCATGGCGAACGAGCAGTATCTTGAGTTTAATCTTCTAAAAAGATCTTTGGTCTTTTCACCAGAAATTAGGAAACCGAACTTCGCTCATTTATCTTTTTTAGAAGAACAGAAGAAGGAGATACAAGCGGTTTTATTATTGCGTCCATGCTAGCTTGCAATTCTGTAGAGCGAAGATGCTGGACATTGGTCCGCAGAGATCAAGAGTTTCAGGAAATAGAAACGGCATTCACCGACAAGGAGTGGTACGATAACTTCTGCGTGTCCAAAACAACAGTTGAATACATTATCTCACGGACTGAAGACGAAATTGGTCGTCAAGATACCTCAGGCTTATGAGTAATATTTTGGTTCAGCACGGCAAATCGTTTACACTTTGCATTTTATCGGACCTGGGCTAGATTTTTAGGAACGCTTACCAGTTTTATCCGTGCTCAGACTACCTCGCGAATAGGTCCGAGCATGGGTAAAATGTTGGCTCGGTACGGCTAAGGCAAAATCGTTTACACGCCAAAATCTATCCGTGCCGAACCAAATTTTCTGTGACGCGTACTTTTTTCATCCGAGCCGTGCCAAAATTTCTCGGCAGTGTAAATGGGGCTTAAGCTCCTTTAAATAAGACCTTTTTTCAGTTATACTATTCATTAGTCTGCATTCCTTTGCGTTCCATAGATTTGATAGTACTTTATGCTTAACGAAGGTGGTTAAACAAATAACAGTAACTAATCCACCTTTGGCTAGAAACCTAACGTCCTTTGTTTGTTAGCACTTCATTGGGTAGGGGTGAGCCGCTAGGACCTGGGTAGAGGTGAGCCGCTAGTACCTGTCTAGGGGTGAGTCGCTAGGACCTGGTCAGGGGAGAGCCACTAAGACCTTGGCACTGTTACCCTATACTACATAGTGATCATTTTGACTTTGCAGTGCTATTCTAGAGTAAACACAAAAAGCCCGTACCCTACCATAGACTAGTTATTCTGCATGCAGAAACTTTTATCACTATCGAATTCCAACATACGCCAACTAAACCACTATCTTACAAATTACTTTAAAGTTTAAATTTCTATTATAGAATCCAGCGAGCGAGCGAGCCCTGTTCTAGTCTAAATTATTTATACACTAGCATCTCAGGAAAATCTTAAACATTAAAGACAGCAAAGATTTTCCTGTAGAGATAACGAAATAATTTCTTACGTTCCCTGCACAGTTCTCCATCTCCAGTTCCAGCTCATCCGGACAATAGCATTACGACCGTCGTTTACAGATGGAAACGGTGGGGACAAGTGTCTTCTTAGAGAACAATGGAAAAAAAAAAAAAAAAAAAAAAAAAACTTATATATTTGCCCCCTCCCTGTCAACGAGAGCCTGTCCAGAGCAAAAAACAAAACCAATACAGTTGTAGTTTTACTTATGGTCGTTGAATCTGCTACAACTGTATTTCCTCAGATTAAGTTTCTTCAGAGTTGTGACAAATGAATCCTAAACATGTCTCACCTAAAAGTTTGTGTGCGGGCCTTCATATCATATGAACTTCAAGTCGAATATAAATGTTAGCACTAAGGAGATATTGGCTACAATAACTATTATAGCTGTAAAGAGCAACCTGCGCCGAACCATTCACGTCGATCAATGATGGATACCTGACGGACTGGCGAAAGAAAGCTAGTGCGGGGGGGGGGGGGGATATACAATACAACTGCAATCAAGGTTGTCAAAAGCTTTTTCACGAAATTAGTAAGCCGTATCCTCAGTAAATTAAAACAGAGACATGCAATGAAGCATAAGTATAACTACGAAATTAGGAAGGATACGAAAAATGGAATTTCGATATATAATGCAAACGACCACCTGCCACATCTCAAAATGAGGCTATAAAAGTAAGAAGAAAAGACCTACCCTGGCAACTGAAAGACTGGGGAATATAATAAAAAAAAAACAGGTATCTAAAAAACCGATAAATGGCATATAAAAGCGACAGTGGCCAAAGTAATAGAAGGCAGAAACATCCACTTACACAAGCCAAATCAATCTCTCCCATCTACAGGCAACTAGTGCCCAGTCATCCCATCTAAAGTTTCTTTCGATCGCTGTTGGACTTTGAAATAAAGGACAAAGTTTTTTTGTTGTCAACTTATTGTGCGCTTTCGAAGACGCAAAAATTGATCACCGGTAAAAACTTGCTCGTAGTTCGTCGAGTGTCGCCCAGTAAAGGATTCGTTGGGTTATTCTGAACACAATACCCACTGCTCCTCGCGTACTGGCCCGGGGGGGGCCATTACTTTCAGTATGCCAAGTTGGGGCTTTCATTCACATTTTTTGAAACGCAATCATGATTGCGTAAGCCCGGGGAAACATAGCTTTTTTTTGGTTGCGTTCGTGCGGCGTGTGACAAAGCGACAAATTCCTTAGTGTTCGCAGCCGCGGGCCTTTTTGATGGCGAGAGCTTACGTCATTCGCACTTTGCCTATTATGTGATTTAGTGTATTTCAAAACAGAGCGCAAACAAACCGCAAAAAACAAATGACAAAAAAACCGTCTGTTTCGGTTGTGTGTAGCCCGTCTTTCTTTTGTTAATGTTATGTTTGGTTTTGTCTTGTTTTTTGGGGGGGAGGGGGGGACGGGGGGGAGGGGGGTGGGGGCTGGGACGTGACAATCCCCAAGTAAGGTTAAAATTCTTGACTATGTAAGGGTGGAGTTTGCTTCGTTTTGCGTGGTTTCATAGAGGAATGCGCCGCAGTTCCCTTATTTTGGTGACAAGTTGCATTATAGTGGCAACAAGGACAGGGACCGTTACTGTCTCCTATCTCGTTACCGATACGTATGTTGCTTTTGCTAGAGGAAATTTGCATGTCGTCTTTTTTCAGTATAATTTTGTTTTATTGCCACTATGGAAAACTAACTACGATCCCACGAACTTTGCAGGGAATAACTGATTGTATTTTCTTGCAATAAACGTAATAGTCGTTGTGAGTAATTACGATTTCCTTGACGAAATTGTTTCAAAAAGAAGCCTCAAATCACTATTGGCTGCTGCGCGTTTAATTTCCTCCGCTTAGGGCCTGCTTCGTTGTGCCGAAATTACTTTCAGGTCGATATTACATAAGACAAGACAGTCCGGTTGATGGCAGATGCAATGAAACGCGGGAGACCAGAACAACCTTGATTCTAGTGCTAAGAAGGCAGCTCTCCGCTCGATATATTATGGCGGGAAGTTGTAGTTTTCAAAACGGAAACTACAAGAATGTGGCGAATGATTATAATTGCCTTTCCCAGCAGTGGGCTGTATTAATCTTCTGTATTTATAAGGTCAGATGGACTTTTACATCTGTACTCTCCCTGGCTTAATGAGCCGGGCTGACCCGGAAAAACGCGATCACATAGAAAAATCTCAGCCCAGTTAGCCGGGATCCCGGCACCGGGATCTCGGCTAACTGGAATGGCTCGGTTGTCATGTAATCGTGAGGTTGATTTTTGTTACCTTAAAAAAAAAACCTTGCCGAGATCCCGGCAAATTGACACAGCTCGGCTAACCGGGCCAGCCCGGCTCATGTAACCAGTTCCATAGAGTGGATAAATTTTTCAGAAAGTAAACACCGTTTTCAAATTTTTGCAGCCAAGTATGAACGGTGCCTCGGGCATTGCAATCTGTAAATGGATGTACCGTTAAGGTAATTCCTCTAAAATAAAACTGACAGTAGATTTTCGTTCAAACTAGCTTTGCCTACTGAATATATATCATATGAGAACTTCAATTTTGAAATAAAAAAGGGAGGTGCCCATACTTATTTAGGAGCACCGGGGCATTGAAAATGACGCATTTTGGCATTATTTAATGCTTATTACATGAACGCAATTCCAGTAATAAATGTATATTTTTGTGACCGAGACTCATGAGAACGCGCATAAAACTGGAGTCAATACATTTTGTCGGACACAAATAAACTTTTTAAGTTTGATTTAGACAGAAAGCGCAGTTCTTGATTAAAACTTCAACCAAATTTTAATGTTACGAAAAATTGTTGCGTGACTTGGAACATTCGCAAATATGCTAACTGAGACTCGAATCTTCTCGTATATTAATTGGTTTCGTGTCACGGTGACTAAGCAATTTATTTTAGTCGTTTACGTCTGTTGCTGTAAATAATTTTTTATATTGTAATGTTGCTTTATTTAGTCGAGCCAGAAAGATCTAGAATCTTATGCTGTAAAGTATATAAGCGAATCGGTGTATTTCTTATATGGTTTATCCCAGGAGTGTTTGAGGTTTTTTGCTATATTCCATGCAATGAACTTTGGCGAAAAAAATTTCGATTTGGATGGAAAGCGATTTTTCTATGAAGTTTTAAAAACCTGAGAATCCTATATCATTGCGCTCTACCCGTGCCGCTGATCACATCATCGACGTGCTTAGATTAGCGACGTATATTAAGGAACACGTGACTTCAGGCTTGACGTATCTCGCTTGTTTTACCTCTGTAAATTTAGCTTCGCAGTCTATGCAAAATGCTCCTTTCTAGCATTTGGTATGAACTACTAGGTTTAATTTACAGAGGTGAAACAAGCGAAATAAGTCAGTCTTAAGTCACGTGTTCCTTAATCTACGTCACAACTCATTCCAAACCAGGGGAAGACTGGTGAGAATGGTGGACCAAAAAGGCTGCAAATTTGAACATTTTTAAAACTTTTAAAAAGATTTCATTTTATCCACATCGCATTTTTCTATCGCAGAAGTTCATTGGGTTATATACAATTTTGAAGATATGGGCACTTTAGTAAATACGATTATGTAAAACTGGGGTTGTTTACCATTTACTCGCAAAAAACCGGTCGGTCGATAGTTGTAGTGAATAGTACACGTCAAATCCCAAAGGGACATTTTCAGTGGGATGCACTGGTTCCATTATCGCAACTTTTTCCCGGAAGATAGGATCATAGGCGATCCAAGCCAAAAGGCTCCGGAACTAGTGAAAACCAGCAAATGGAACGCACATTTCCATTTGGAAATTCCGTTTGGGAATTTTGGTCTAGCTTTCAAGAAATTCCATTTTCCCGAGAAAATTTCCGTTCAGGGGGACAAAATTTATCTTTCCATTTACATTCCATCCGAAATTTCCGGATTTTCTGGGTAAATGGTAAACAACCTGGATCACTGGATAGTGAATTTTCAGGGATTTCATTGGCTAAGCCAGCATGAGTTATGAGCCATTATACTATGCTTTCATTATTGATTTAACAAATAAAGAAGCCTAAGCAGTGTATTACACTGTGATAAACTCTGATAAAACATAGGTTTTTGACCAATCGGAGCGCGCGCAGGGTTCTATCTATGTTATAATAACAAATAAAGAAACCTGGACTCTGTTGTAAAGCACACAGGAAGCGATAAACACGAAAGAAGTGTAGGGGAGACACTAGACGCAGTCGAGTGTTTTTCCGCCCTTTTTTGAGTGCTCTGCCGCTTCCTAAGTGCTTTACAAAAGAACAGAGCACAATCGAGTCTCCTTTTTTTTGTTTTATGAAAAAGAATCTAATAATTTGCACACGCATTCGCTGAATTTTCAAGCCCAATTTTATCTACCAAAGGAGTAAAGGTGGCGTCAGCCGTGAACTAATTTTTGATAAAGTACGTTAAAAAAAGGCAAACACAACCTTTGATAGAATTGTTCGCATAATTTGATTGGCTAACGAGACGTCAGCTGTCAATCACAAACTGGACTTCAGCAAACCTTTCACCTGGAAGTTGCTTTCGAGAGTTGAACGATGCTTTCAAAGTTTGGGTTTTTAAGAGGGAATGTCCACTAGGACCGAGCCATATCGAAAATATGTGGCACATGATGAAAAATCAAAATTTTTCATATTCTTCCCAGAGATAACCTATGGTAAGCCTAAAAACGTTGTGTGATTTTTTTTCTTGAAAAATTTTTAATAAACCCGCTAAAAAATCAAAACTCCGTTGCGGTCCCACGTCTGGTCAAAAACAAGCAAAATTCAATGACTAATACCTTATCATGAACTTCGCTCTGTTTAATCCCCATCAAAATAATACTCCAGTTTGAGCCTGGAAATTTATTTTTGAGGAGTTTACAAGTCGTTTGAGGCCAATTATACCTCTGTGGGTTAATTTTCAAGGTCACGAAGAGCCGCTTTAAATCACCAAAATTCACTTCCTAAAAATTCTTAATTATGCACACTTTTTGAATCGGCAAATTCGCTACCCGGTAAAACACCGAAATACCTAAGATTTTGACGCTTCGAAAGACAAAATGTCAGTGTAAAACCTGGTATAAAAATTGTTTTCGGGCTTTACATCAGCGCTAAGTACTAACGCTGTCAAAATCGTGATAATCACATCACTATAAACCTGCTAGAAACGAAAACAATAGGCAAGCGTCTGGGATTCGATAATCAAAAGGAACCTGAAAGTGTCTCGCTTGTATTCGATTTCCTCGGTATTTGGACTTAAGCTATGGTAGAAAAGTCATATTGAAGCTTACCTCCTGTGAGACATTACATTTAAGTACTGGCATATTTAGAATCCTACAAGCACGATAATCATTGCGTCGTGTGGTGTTCGAGTAAGTACATCATTTTCTCATTGACATTCAACCAATGAATCCGAGAAAATCCAACACATTTCTGTCCCTTGTTCTAAAACAGCAATCCATAAAAGTAGTGAGGCCTTCTAGCGTCAGTCTCTTGCTTGTAAAGAGTAAAGCTTCTGTTCTCTTGTCGTCGAAATGTAAATATGGCGTTTGACGTCGACTTCATTTCTATGTCACGTAATGGTCAATTGATGGGATTTTGTCATGCATTGCCAAAAACTGAATAAGACGTTCAAAGCAAACAATTTTTATTTGAAAGCTATGACAACATACCTCTGCGACCCTTCACGCGGTTAGCGATACGGAAAACTTTAAAGAATCCGAACGTGAACAGTAAAATATATCGCAGGGCCAGAAATCGCACGAAAACTACTCAAATTGAATGGTTGTCTAACGAAAAGATATCGCGCAATTCAATCATAGTCAAACTGTGACAATGGACTAGCGCCTATACAGCTGCAATAACGTTTAATTTTTATCCCATCAACAACATTATGTGCACAGAAGTTTCCTCTTCAATGATTTTACAGCGGTTATCAGTGACACGCGCCCGTCAACGACTTTTTCCGATTTCAAAAACTAAGTTTTGGTCAATCAAACGTATCCATGACAATAGTCGTGTTTATTTCGTGACAGTTTCACAGCCATGTTCGATCGTCGTTGGATCAGGAATTATCGCTCAGTTATTATGACAAAATAATTTGCAATTTCGCTGAGATTGAGGGCTATTATGTAGAGAAAAGTTAACGTGTTTTGTCTTTGAACAGTGCATAGCAGAAACACCTTTTGCGAGCGAATTGAAACGTTCGTGAAGAAGGCGGCGTTCGATAACAAAACTAGAGCCGTAAGCGATCCGCCAAAGAGAAAGTCAAAGAAACGAAAGACACTAGGTAGCTGAAAAAGTTGGCCTCTGAAATGAGTCGCTTTATGTGGAGATTGACTTCTTATCAGCTTGTTATGGATGCAGATTATTTTCGCGACAGAAATTCTCGACATTCGCCAAGCTAAAACACAATCCAGAGATCTATCCTGACGAGTTTGAATCAAGCGTGGTTGGAATACCAGACAGGCAAATTATATGCAAAGCAAACCGTCAGCAGAACCATACGGCAAATTGGATTGTCAGTAATGAAAAGGGAAAGAAAGCCGCAAGAGATTAGCAGTCAGAGTTTTGTAGTTCATTCTGTAATAAAGGTTATTATTTATATTTAGTTCATTCTCATGTTGTTGTGGTTGTACACTCAGCTGTACACTGTTTGTAAATTTGCAGCCTCAAACCATTGCCCGTGAGCGAAACGAACGAAAAGGCGCTTCAAAAGATTTTAAAAGTCTTACCTCTCAGTTTCTGTTTATCGACGAGTCAAGTAAAGATGAAATAGCAACTTGGATACTTCGAGAATTGACACTGAAATAATGGTTCTGGCAACTCCGCTCGCCGTTATTGTCATGGATACCTTCTTGATTGACGTCCACCAGTAGTAGTAGGTCAGCATTTTAATCTCCGTTACTGTCGAGTAAGTGTCGAGTTAGGTCGTGGAAAATCATAAATATGCATAACGGTCGAGTAAGTGTCGAGTTAGGTCGACGAAAATCATTAATATTCAAACTGTCTAGGTAAAATGCGTTCCTGAATACTACTAAGGTGTCTTCCTCCATACTAATGAAGCATCGCTCTAGTACAATACAAACAATAAACTCGCCCAAACTTGTCCGTTAATAATGAACCCTGATTGTAAAAAATCTATTAGCTGTTCAAGATAAAAGCGGGCAGATTTCCAAAGCGTTATCTTTCTCGCAATCGCTTTGATAGGAAATAATTCGTTCGAGCTCGTTGTTTAGAAAATTCTGTTCCCTGTTTATCAACATGGCTTTCGTTACCGATGTTCGCGAAGTTCAAGCTCTTTTGGACGCTTGTTTAACTGTCCGTGATCGCGAAACGTTGACAAGCGCAAATTTTGGACAACGTAATAAGGTTCTCTAGCTTTCTTTGAAAACGTTCTCCGATTTTCGAAACCGGGCTCTTTTAACCCCGATTGGTTAATGAAAATACCTGTTAAGTTTTTATCTGAACTCTCAGCTTTGCTGACGAGAGAGAATTTAAATTCTTAGCAAACTGCTCGAGGTTTCCGCGCCGTTAATCACGCAGCGCCTCTTACTTTTAACCCTAGATTTGCATACTGACAAACTCGAACGGAGAAACCCATGGGACAGCTCTATCATTGAAATTACAACAATACAAGCTCGGAGCGCTAATTAAGTGTCAATACGCCACAATAAATATTTTTGAACAGCTTGTTTCTTTTATTACGTTTATTAGCGAATACAAAAAATTAATAAACAGAGATTTTAACTGAATAAAAAATACATTTATTGACAACGAAAGCTCCAACAACTAAAAAGTGTTTAACACAAAGTAAATCAGCAAATTAGGATGCAATGAACAATAAGACTTTAGTCCCCCTAACAAAGAAATAAACTGCAATAGAACAACGCACTAGATATCGGTTTGAAATACATTTTTTTTTATTGAGAACAAAACACAGTAGTTCTAGTCTTCATCTTGTGGAATGGGTTGCTTCTCAAACAATCGATTAAGCAAGAATTTCCGCTTATCAATGGCTAGTTCTGTCGATTCTAACCAATCAAATCCATCTGTATCTTTCAGATCTTTTTGGGTTTCCATCACTTTTTGGAAGGTGTAATCTTTCTTCATCGCTCGCATCCACTGCAAATACTCTAAAAATACTTTTCTCAGTTCTTTTCTGTAAAGAGGAAGGAGAGCGTTCTGCGCTTTAAGATGAGCTACATTTTCCGAAACTCCGTTCCTTTCGTACTCGTCGACCAAAGCATTGAACTGAACCTCGTGACGTTCCTGCGCTTCATCTAATATGCGCGACCAAGGGTTTAAGCGCTCTGTCACTTCTTGGGAAAATCCGTTTCTTGCTAGATTGGGAAGAATCCGTTTCTTGGCTAGATTGAGAGTCTTCACTGTCTTCGTAATATCCATTACCTCGTTGAAGAAGGCAGTATTTATAACCGTTGCTCCAAGACATTTTTTTGGGTTTGAACAGCACGAACTTTGACAGCAAACTAAACAGCAAGTGGAACGCGGCCTTTAAAACAAGCAGTGAAAATGTGAAGCTTATGGGACGCGGTTTAGTGTGACAAGCTACTGTTTCTACAGGCGGGGTTACTAAGCTCTCTTCTCTGTGTTCGGCCCTTCATCGTCTCCATACAAAGTGAGCCACTCAGGAACTGAATCTGCTGTTGTTTTACAATGTTTGATGTTATTGGCTCATTTTCTAACACCCCTTGGTAGAGATTTCAGTGTTTTCTTTACTGCTCTTGGTTGAGATTTCAGGGATTTCTTTACTCCTCTTGGTGTTGATAAGTGATGGACTATTGTATCCTTTTCCTCTTCCTGCACTGATAAAGGTGTTTCACTTGTTGAAGGTCTTACTCCCTGGCGCCTCTCTGCTGGATAGATCACCACTCTAACCTTAGGCTGTAGTTTCGCCTCTTGTAACCACTTCCTTCGATTGATATAATCTAATCCATGTACATCTGTGAGATGATTAGACAAGCTAACGAGATATTTTGCTCCACAATTCGGAAATGGGCAATCACGGCACACGCGTTTAGACATGTTAACAGTTCGACATCTCAACAAAAATAAAACAGTTCCAGCGAATTTTAACCTTTAATGCGAAGGGCAAAAAGGACACAACACAGGACAAAAAGGCCTTTTGCGGGACAAAAGGGACAAAACGAGGCCATTCAGGACAAAAGGGCAGGGAGGGCAACTTTTTGACTCTGTGTTTTCCCTGGGCGCGCGTGGAATCTCGCGTGGAATCGCGCGTGGGACACACGCGCGTCGTTTTAGGTCATGAAATCGCAAATCTATAGATTATTAACCTTTCCATACCTTAGGAGACTAATTGTTTGATATTATTAATCATGAGTTTTTTTTTTTTGGACTTGCCTTCTTGACAAGAAATCTTCCACAATTTTAAGTTAACCAACTTTAATATCAATGTTTTCCCTAAAACTACTGATTCTGCCTTTAAAAATTGAAAGTTTTGTAAATAGTTTTTCTATAAATTGTAAATAAAAAGATTTTTCCTTGTGATTTAATATTTAAAAAAGAATTAATTAGTAGATAGTTTGTAAATATATTTATGCTCACCATGACTTGTCTTCTGTTCAGCCACGCGCGCGCGACTTACACGCGCTCAGAAAAAAAAAACACAAAGTCAAAAAGTCTAATCATCTCATAGATGTACATGGATTAGATTATGTCAATCGAAGGAAGTGGTTACAAGAGGCGAAACTACAACCTAATGTTAGAGTGGTGATCTATCCAGCAGAGAGGCGCCAGGGAGTAAGACCTTCAACAAGTGAAACACCTCTATCAGTGCAGGAAGAGGAAAAGGATACAATAGTCCATCACTTATCAACACCAAGAGGAGTAAAGAAATCCCTGAAATCTCAACCAAGAGGAGTAAAGAAATCACTGAAATCTCTACCAAGGGGTGTTAGAAAAGCAGCCAATAACATCAAACATCATAAAACAACAGCAGATTCAGTTCCTGAGTGGCTCACTTTGTATGGAGACGATGAAGGGCCGAACACAGAGAAGAGAGCTTAGTAACCCCGCCTGTAGAAACAGTAGCTTGTCACACTAAACCACGTCCCATAAGCTTCACATTTTCACTGCTTGTTTTAAAGGCAGCGTTCCACTTGCTGTTTAGTTTGCTGTCAAAGTTCGTGCTGTTCAAACCCAAAAAAATGTCTTGGAGCAACGGTTATAAATACTGCCTTCTTCAACGAGGTAATGGATATTACGAAGACAGTGAAGACTCTCAATCTAGCCAAGAAACGGATTCTTCCCAATCTAGCCAAGAAACGGATTCTTCCCAAGAAGTGACAGAGCGCTTAAACCCTTGGTCGCGCATATTAGATGAAGCGCAGGAACGTCACGAGGTTCAGGTCAATGCTTTGGTCGACGAGTACGAAAGGAACGGAGTTTCGGAAAATGTAGCTCATCTTAAAGCGCAGAACGCTCTCTTTCCTCTCTACAGAAAAGAACTGAGAAAAGTATTTTTAGAGTATTTGCAGTGGATGCGAGCGACGTAGAAAGATTACACCTTCCAAAAAGTGAAGGAAACCCAAAAAGATCTGAAAGATACAGATGGATTTGATTGGTTAGAATCGACAGAACTAGCCATTGATAAGCGGAAATTCTTGCTTAATCGATTGTTTGAGAAGCAACCCATTCCACAAGATGAAGACTAGAACTACTGTGTTTTGTTCTCAATAAAAAAAAATGTATTTCAAACCGATATCTAGTGTGTTGTTCTATTGCAGTTTATTTCTTTGTTAGGGGGACTAAAGTCTTATTGTTCATTGCATCCTAATTTGCTGATTTACTTTGTGTTAAACACTTTTTAGTTGTTGGAGCTTTTGTTGTCTATAAATGTATTTTTTATTCAGTTCAAACCTCTGTTTATTAATTTTTTGTATTCGCTAATAAACGTAATAAAAGAAACAAGCTGTTCAAAAATATTTATTGTGGCGTATTGACACTTAATTAGCGCTCCGAGCTTGTATTGTTGTAATTTCAATGATAGAGCTGTCCCATGGGTTTCTCCGTTCGAGTTTGTCAGTATGCAAATCTAGGGTTAAAAGTAAGAGGCGCTGCGTGATTAACGGCGCGGAAACCTCGAGCAGTTTGCTAAGAATTTAAATTCTCTCTCGTCAGCAAAGCTGAGAGTTCAGATAAAAACTTAACAGGTATTTTCATTAACCAATCGGGGTTAAAAGAGCCCGGTTTCGAAAATCGGAGAACGTTTTCAAAGAAAGCTAGAGAACCTTATTACGCTGTCCAAAATTTGCGCTTGTCAACGTTTCGCGATCACGGACAGTTAAACAAGCGTCCAAAAGAGCTTGAACTTCGCGAACATCGGTAACGAAAGCCATGTTGATAAACAGGGAACAGAATTTTCTAAACAACGAGCTCGAACGAATTATTTCCTATCAAAGCGATTGCGAGAAAGATAACGCTTTCGAAATCTGCCCTCGCGCTTATAATTTGAACACATAACAGATTTTTTCATGAGCCAATCAGGGTTCACTATTAGCAGGCAAGTCTGGGCAACCTTATTGTTTTCATTGTACTACAGCGACGCTTATTAGTATGGAGGAACCCATTTTTACCTAGGTAGCTAGACACCTCATTAGTATGGAGGAAGGCACCTCATTAGTATGGAGGAAGGCAGGGAAGGCAGGGGAAGCCAGTAATCCGGCTAATTCTGACCCTCTATGACTACTAGTTAACAAGTGATTCGTTTGGTTTGGGGTTTTACGACACTCAACCGAAAACTGCTCTGATAAGCTTGTAATCAGGGAGTAATTAGCCAGTTCAAGCTCAGTCTATCACGCGCGGTAATTAATGTACACGTACCTTTTTGCACATTACTGTATACAACTGAATATATGAAATTTCAAATATTTGAACTGCGAAGAATGATGTGAAGATATCATTGATCATCGCAACTATGCACACAACTTGAGCAGTTGTGAAACTAAAGGCCTGATTTTTTTCAGGCTTTAATTTCACAAGTGCTTAAGTTGTGCTCATAACTGCGTTGATCAATCATATTTTCATATCATTACAGTAAAATTGCAAATCTAACAAAAAGGTACGTGTACATTAATTACCGCGCGTGATAGACTGAGCTTGAACTGGCTAATTACTCCCTGATTACAAGCTTATCAGAGCAGTTTTCGGTTGAGTGTCGTAAAACCCCAAACCAAACGAATCACTTGTTAACTAGTAGTCATAGAGGGTCAGAATTAGCCGGATTACTGGCTTCCCCTGCCTTCCCTGCCTTCCTCCATACTAATGAGGTGCCTTCCTCCATACTAATGAGGTGTCTAGCTACCTAGGTAAAAATGGGTTCCTCCATACTAATAAGCGTCGCTGTAGTACAATGAAAACAATAAGGTTGCCCAGACTTGCCTGCTAATAGTGAACCCTGATTGGCTCATGAAAAAATCTGTTATGTGTTCAAATTATAAGCGCGAGGGCAGATTTCGAAAGCGTTATCTTTCTCGCAATCGCTTTGCTAGGAAATAATTCGTTCGAGCTCGTTGTTTAGAAAATTCTGTTCCCTGTTTATCAACATGGCTTTCGTTACCGATGTTCGCGAAGTTCAAGCTCTTTTGGACGCTTGTTTAACTGTCCGTGATCGGGAAACGTTGACAGGCGCAAATTTTTGACAGCGTAATAAGGTTCTCTAGCTTTCTTTGAAAACGTTCTCCGATTTTCGAAACCGGGCTCTTTTAACCCCGATTGGTTAATGAAAATACCTGTTAAGTTTTTATCTGAACTCTCAGCTGTGCTGACGAGAGAGAATTTAAATTCTTAGCAAACTGCTCGAGGTTTCCGCGCCATTAATCACGCAGCGCCTCTTACTTTTAACCCTAGATTTGCATACTGACAAACTCGAACGGAGAAATCCATGGGACAGCTCTATCATTGAAATTACAACAATACAAGCTCGGAGCGCTAATTAAGTGTCAATACACCACAATAAGTATTTTTGAACAGCTTGTTTCTTTTATTACGTTTATTAGCGAATACAAAAAAATTAATACACAGAGATTTGAAATGAATAAAAAATACCTTTATTGACAACGAAAGCTCCAACAACTACAAAGTGTTTAACACAAAGTAAATCAGGAGATTGGGATGCAATGAACAATAAGACTGAAGTCCCCTTAACAAAGAAATAAACTGCAATAGAACAACACACTAGATATCGGTTTGAAATACATTTTTTATTGAGAACAAAACATAGTAGTTCTAGTCTTCATCTTGTGGAATGGGTTGCTTCACAAACAATCGATTAAGCAAGAATTTCCGCTTATCAATGGCTAGTTCTGTCGATTCTAACCAATCAAATCCATCTGTATCTTTCATATCTTTTTGGGTTCCAACACTTTTTGGAAGGTGTAATCTTTCTTCATCGCTCGCATCCACTGCAGATACTCTAAAAATACTTTTCTCAGTTCTTTTCTGTAGAGAGGAAGGAGAGCGTTCTGCGCTTTAAGGTGAGCTACATTTTCCGAATCTCCATTCCTTTCATACTCGTCGACCAAAGCATTGAACTTAGCCTCGTGGCGTTCCTGCGCTGCATCTAATATGCGCGACCAAGGGTTTAAGCGCTCTGTCACTTCTTGGGAAGGATCCGTTTCTTGGCTAGATTGGGAAGAATCCGTTTCTTGGCTAGATTGAGAGTCTTCACTGTCTTCGTAATATCCATTACCTCGTTGAAGAAGGCAGTAATTATAACCGTCGATCCAAGACATTTTTTGGGGGTTTGAACAGCAGGAACTTTGACAGCAAACTGAACGGCAAGTGGAACGCCGCCTTTAAAACAAGCAGTGAAAATGTGAAGCTTATGGGACGCAATTTAGTGTGACAAGCTACTGTTACTACAGGCGGGGTTACTAAGCTCTCTTCTCTGAGTTCGGCCCTTCATCGTCTCCATACAAAGTGAGCCACTCAGGAACTGAATCTGCTGTTGTTTTATAATGTTTGATATTATTGGCTGCTTTTCTAACGCCCCTTGGTAGAGATTTCAGTGATTTCTTTACTCCTTTACTCCTCTTGGTTGAGATTTCAGTGATTTCTTTACTCCTCTTGGTTGAGATTTCAGTGATTTCTTTACTCCTCTGGTGTTGTATGAGTGGATCTCTGATGCAGGTGTAAGAATATTCAGTAGTACAGCTGGGGTGTTACTTTTGTCATTCTTAAATTTATGTGCAAAAAGTGATACTTTTAGTCTGTAGATATTTTCAAATTTCAAGATTCCAAGAAGGCTATAATAGGGGATAACATGTTCTCTGCCATTGGCAAAGAACATGCTTCGTATACATCTATTCTGCTTAGTGCAGATTTTATGCAATTTGGTTTTGTAAGCAGCACCCCAGCTAGCAAGACCATAGATTCTGCGTTAAAAAATTGAAAGTTTTGTAAATAGTTTTTCTATAAATTGTAAAAAAAAGATTGTTCCTTGAGATTTAATATTTAAAAGAGAATTAATTAGTAGATAGTTTGTAAATATATTTATGCTAACCATGACTTGTCTTCTGTTTAGCCACGCGCGCGCGACTTACACGCGCTCAGGGAAAAAACACAAAGTCAAAAAGTTGCCCTCTCTGCCCTTTTGTCCTGAATGGCCTCGTTTTGTCCCTTTTGTCCCGCAAAAGGCCTTTTTGTCCTGTGTTGTGGCCTTTTTGTCCTGTGTTGTGTCCTTTTTGCCCTTCGCATTAAAGGTTAAAATTCGCTGGAACTGTTTTATTTTGTTGAGATCTCGAACTGTTAACATGACTAAACGCGTGTGCCGTGATTGCCCACTTCCGAATAGTGGAGCAAAATATCTCGTTAGATTGTCTAATCATCTCACAGATGTACATGGATTAGATTATATCAATCGAAGGAAGTGGTTACAAGAATCGAAACTACAACTTAAGGTTAGAGTGATGATCTATCCAGCAGAGAGGCGCCAGGGAGTAAGACCTTCAACAAGTGAAACACCTCTATCAGTGCAGGAAGAGGAAAAGGATACAATAGTCCATCACTTATCAACACCAAGAGGAGTAAAGAAATCACTGAAATCTCAACCAAGAGGAGTAAAGAAATCACTGAAATCTCAACCAAGAGGAGTAAAGGAGTAAAGAAATCACTGAAATCTCTACCAAGGGGCGTTAGAAAAGCAGCCAATAATATCAAACATTATAAAACAACAGCAGATTCAGTTCCTGAGTGGCTCACTTTGTATGGAGACGATGAAGGGCCGAACTCAGAGAAGAGAGCTTAGTAACCCCGCCTGTAGTAACAGTAGCTTGTCACACTAAATTGCGTCCCATAAGCTTCACATTTTCACTGCTTGTTTTAAAGGCGGCGTTCCACTTGCCGTTCAGTTTGCTGTCAAAGTTCCTGCTGTTCAAACCCCCAAAAAATGTCTTGGATCGACGGTTATAATTACTGCCTTCTTCAACGAGGTAATGGATATTACGAAGACAGTGAAGACTCTCAATCTAGCCAAGAAACGGATTCTTCCCAATCTAGCCAAGAAACGGATTCTTCCCAAGAAGTGACAGAGCGCTTAAACCCTTGGTCGCGCATATTAGATGCAGCGCAGGAACGCCACGAGGCTAAGTTCAATGCTTTGGTCGACGAGTATGAAAGGAATGGAGATTCGGAAAATGTAGCTCACCTTAAAGCGCAGAACGCTCTCCTTCCTCTCTACAGAAAAGAACTGAGAAAAGTATTTTTAGAGTATCTGCAGTGGATGCGAGCGATGAAGAAAGATTACACCTTCCAAAAAGTGTTGGAACCCAAAAAGATATGAAAGATACAGATGGATTTGATTGGTTAGAATCGACAGAACTAGCCATTGATAAGCGGAAATTCTTGCTTAATCGATTGTTTGTGAAGCAACCCATTCCACAAGATGAAGACTAGAACTACTATGTTTTGTTCTCAATAAAAAATGTATTTCAAACCGATATCTAGTGTGTTGTTCTATTGCAGTTTATTTCTTTGTTAAGGGGACTTCAGTCTTATTGTTCATTGCATCCCAATCTCCTGATTTACTTTGTGTTAAACACTTTGTAGTTGTTGGAGCTTTCGTTGTCAATAAAGGTATTTTTTATTCATTTCAAATCTCTGTGTATTAATTTTTTGTATTCGCTAATAAACGTAATAAAAGAAACAAGCTGTTCAAAAATACTTATTGTGGTGTATTGACACTTAATTAGCGCTCCGAGCTTGTATTGTTGTAATTTCAATGATAGAGCTGTCCCATGGATTTCTCCGTTCGAGTTTGTCAGTATGCAAATCTAGGGTTAAAAGTAAGAGGCGCTGCGTGATTAATGGCGCGGGAAACCTCGAGCAGTTTGCTAAGAATTAAATTCTCTCTCGTCAGCACAGCTGAGAGTTCAGATAAAAGCTTAACAGGTATTCTCATTAACCAATCGGGGTTAAAAGAGCCCGGTTTCGAAAATCGGAGAAAGTTTTCAAAGAAAGCTAGAGAACCTTATTACGCTGTCAAAAAATTGCGCCTGTCAACGTTTCCGAATCACGGGCAGTTAAACGAGCGTTCAAAGCAGCTTGAAGATCAACAACGCTAGTGAAAAAAGCCATCTTCATGATTAACGTTCAGTCGAATAAACTGAAAGTCTCGGAGGTAAACTTTCGCAGCAAAGCGATTACAAGAACGAAAGCGCTTTCGTTAAAATTCGCGCTTATAATTTTAACACAAGAGATTTTTTTCCAATCAGGGTTAATTATTAATGGGCAAGACCGGGCAAGCTTATTGTTTTTATTGTACTAGAGCGACGCTTATTAGTAAACCTATACCGAATTAGTATGGAGGAAGTCACTTTACCTAGGTATTTTGAATAGTAAGGATTTACCTAGGCACTTCATTAGTATGGAGGAAGACACGTTATGAGTATGCAGGAAATCCACATCAGTATGCGGGAAATCCAAATTAGTATGCAGGAAATCCGTAACGGAGATTAAAAACAACATGATCTACTACTTACGGCTGGTAAGTTGGTCTTTGGTTCAACTTAAGTGAGTTTTTCATGCACAAAGTGTGATGCGATTAGATTATAACATAAACAACAACATTACAGAACTACAGCAAAGGAAGTAGAAAAAGTCTGTCAAACGATCACTGATTATGCTATAAATATTTGCCTTTCAGCAACCTAAAGCGACCCCTTGTGATCAAGGTAAGATACAGGGCTGAAATAAATTTTCGGCTATGATTTCGTTTAAAACTTGCAGTTGGCAATTACTGCAAGTACTGGGAGGTGCAGTGGGGTGTTTGCTCTGGATTCCGCATCGAGCGGTCTGGGTCCGAGTCCTGGGCGTGTTGTGTGCTTCGTCAAGTATCATCTTGGGGTGACTTGTGGGATCGTTGCTGGGGACATATCTTGCTTTGTCCCCAGAAATAATCGTACAAGCCATTGCAAGATGAGATTTACCCAAGGTCTCATTTCGTTTTTAAAGTAGCGAATCGAAATAGCCTTTTTTCACGGTTAACGTTTCTCATTTGAATCATTCCACATACTGGATTAAATTGTAATGTGAATAACTATGAAAAGGGTTATTACCAATGGGTGTTATAATATTTACTGCAGGCTGTAAGCAAGGCCTTCACTTCTTTGAAAAGTTTCAAGAAATTCCCACCAAAGGTGCTGCAGACGTCAAATTCTTTTCAATTGATAATGATCTGTTCCTAGTGTGTGCCAATTACTATGGTGGCAATTCAGGACATAAAGTTAAGTCTTTTGTTTACAAGATGGAGAACAAATATTTTGTTCTAATCCAAACTCTTTCCACCCATGGCGCGTATGGTATTGAGCACTTCAAAATAGATGAAGTACTTTACATGGCTATTGCAAACTTTTATGATAATAGCCATAAACAGAACTCTGTCATTTACAAATGGAGCGCAGGCAAGTTTGAAGAGTTTCAGGTTATTTCAACCAATGGTGCTTCTGGCTTTAAGTTTTTTACCATCGAAGGAGATCATTACTTAGGCGTTGCCGAATATCGTGACGGTAGTACCAACTCTATCGAGTCGTTTGTTTACAAGTGGAAACAAGGAAGGTTCATGAAGTACCAAAATATTCCTACTGATGGTGCCATGAATTGCGATTCAATTGTGATCGCAAACGAGACTTTCCTTGTCTATGCGAACCACTACCACTCTCAGAAGAAATACAACACTGAGTCCAGCGTGTACAAATGGTCTGGAGGCCACTTTTTAAAGTTCCAATCAGTACAAACGGAGGGGGCGTTTAGCGCAAAATTCTTTCGTGTAAATGGTCATGTCTTTCTCGCTTTTGCCAACCATTACACAGGAAACAAATATGACACGAAATCACCTATCTACAAATGGGATGGCGTAAAGTTTACTCTGTTTCAAGAAGTTCCAACTAAAGGCGCTATGGAGATGCACCCCTTTGAAATGAATGGTGAAATGTTCTTCGCTATTGCAAATTATCGTGGAGACAGTGGCGGATACTCAGTTCGTTCAATTGTGTACAAGGCTTCTGGAGCACAGTTTACTCTTTACCAAGATTTGCAAACCTTCGGAGCTCGAGGAGTGCACGCAATTGTCCACAAAGGCCAAAGATGTTTATTCGACTGAACGTTAATCATGAAGATGGCTTTTTTTCACTAGCGTTGTTGATCTTCAAGCTGCTTTGAACGCTCGTTTAACTGCCCGTGATTCGGAAACGTTGACAAGCGCAATTGTTTTGAAAGCGTAATAAGGTTCTCTAGCTTTCTTTGAAAACTTTCTCTGATTTTCGAAACCGCGCTCTTTTAACCCCGGTTGGTTTAGGTAGAATCTATTATGCTTTTATCTAACCTCTGAGCTTTGCTGATGAGAGAGAGAATTAATTCTTAGCTAAGTGCTCGATTTTTTTCCGCTCCGTTAGTCGCTCATTTTGCAATCACGCAGTGCCTCTTACTTTTAACCCCCGATTTGCATACAAACTAGAACGGAGAAACCCATGGGACAGCTCTATCATTGAAATGACAACAATAGCACTTCGGAGCGCTAATTAAATTGTCAACACGCGACAATAAATATTTTTGAACAGCACGTTTCTTGATTATTACTTGTTAATAGCGATATGATTCAAATACACAGAGATTTGAAATGAATAAAAAATACATTTATTGACAACGAAAACTCCAACAACTACAAAGTGTTTAACACAAAGTAAATCAGGAAATTAGGATGCAATGAACAATAAGACTGAAGTCCCATTAACAAAGAAATAAACTGCAATAGAACAACACACTAGATATCGGTTTGAAATACATTTTTATCGAGAACAAAACACAGTAGTTCTAGTCTTCATCTTGTGGAATGGGTTGCTTGACAAACAATCGATTAAGCAAGAATTTCCGCTTATCAATGGCTAGTTCTGTCGATTCTAACCAATCAAATCCATCTGTATCTTTCAGATCTTTTTGGGTTTCCATCACTTTTTGGAAGGTGTAATCTTTCTTCATCGCTCGCATCCACTGCAAATACTAGTAAAGCATTGAACTGAAACCTCGTGGCGTTCCTGCGCTTCATCTGATATGCGCGACCAAGGGTTTAAGCGCTCTGTCACTTCTTGGGAAGAATCTGTTTCTTGGCTAGATTGGGAAGAATCCGTTTCTTGGCTAGATTGAGAGTCTTCACTGTCTTCGTAATATCCATTACCTCGTTGAAGAAGGCAGTATTTATAACCGTCGCTCCAAGATATTTTTTGGGGGTTTGAACAGCACGAACTTTGACAGCAAACTGAACAGGAAGTGGAACGCCGCCTTTAAAACAAGCAGTGAAAATGTGAAGCTTATGGAACGCGCGCGCGTTGTTTTAGGTCATGAAATCCCACTTCTATGGATTATTAACCTTTCCATACTTTAGGAGACTAATTGTTTGATATTATTAATCATGATTTTTTTTTTTTTTGGACTTGCCTTCTTGACAAGAAATCTTACACAATTTTTAAGTTAACCAACTTTAATATCAATGTTTTCCCTAAAATTACTGATTCCGCCTTAAAACATTGAAAGTTCTGTAAATATTTTTTATTTTGATAGATTGTAAATAGAAAGATTTTTCCTTAAGACTTAATATTTAAAACAGAGTTAATTAGTAGATAGTTTGTAAATAAATTTATGCTAACTAGGACTTGTTTTAGGTTTAGCCACGCGCGCGTGTTCCACGCGAGATTCCACGGGCGCCCAGGGAAGTTGCCCTCTCTGCCCTTTTGTCCTGAATGGCCTCGTTTTGTCCCTTTTGTCCCGCAAAAGGCCTTTTTATCCTGTGTTGTGGCCTTTTTGTCCTTCGCATCAAAGGTTAAAATTCGCTGGAACTGTTTTAGTTTTGTTGAGATCTCGAACTGTTAACATGACTAAACGCGTGTGCCGTGATTGCCCACTTCCGAATTGTGCAAAATATCTCGTTAGATTGTCTAATCATCTCAGAAATGTACATAGATTAGATTACATCAATCGAAGTGGTTACAAGAAGCGAAACTACAACCTAAGGTATCCAGCAGAGAGGCGCCAGGGAGTAAGACCTTCAACAAGTGAAACACCTCTATCAGTGCAGGAAGAGGGAAAGTTAACAAATTGACGTCAGTTTTTTTATGCGTCTGTCCTGTTATTGATCATGAATTTCGTCATAACATTGTCAAAGTAGCTGTGGATCCACGAGGCGATAGCCGAGTGGATCCGCAGACTACTTTGACAATGTTATGACGAAATTCATTGTCAATAACAGGACAGACGCATTAAAAACTGACATCAATTTGTTTTTTTACGATAACAAATTGTCGAATTGCCCGCTCTCGCTCGCTGACGCGTCGCATGAATTTCAAATTTATGTGTCTGTCCGCATATGGACAATAAAATTAAACCAATGAGCGCGCGTGAATTTCTGCAGTTATCGTAAAAGATACAATAGTCCATCACTTTTCAACACCAAGAGGAGTAAAGAAATCCCTGAAATCTCAACCAAGAGGAGTAAAGAAATTACTGAATCACACTGAAATCTCTACCAAGGGGCGTTAGAAAAGCAGCCAATGACATCAAACATTAGTCTCCTAAAGTATGGAAAGGTTAATAATCCATAGAAGTGGGATTTCATGACCTAAAACAACGCGCGCGCGTTCCATAAGCTTCACATTTTCACTGCTTGTTTTAAAGGCGGCGTTCCACTTCCTGTTCAGTTTGCTGTCAAAGTTCGTGCTGTTCAAACCCAAAAAAAATTTCTTGGAACGACGGTTTATAAATACTGCCTTCTTCAACGAGGTAAGTGACAGTGGCGCTTAAACCCCTTGGGTCGCGCATATTAGATGAAGCGCAGGAAGGCCACGAGGTTCAGTTCAATGCTTTGGTCGACGAGTACGAAAGGAACGGAGATTCGGAAAATGTAGCTCACCTTAAAGCGCAGAACGCTCTCCTTCCTCTCTACAGAAAGGAACTGAGAAAAGTATTTTTTAGAGTATTTTGCAGGCGGATGCGAGCGATGAAGAAAGCATTACAACCTTCCAAAAAGTGATGGAAACCCAAAAAGATCTGAAGAATACAGATGGATTTGATTGGTTAGAATCGCACAGAACTAGCCATTGATAGCGGAAATTCTTGCTTAATCGATTGTTTTGTCAAGCAACCCATTCCACAGATGAAGACTAGAACTACTGTGTTTTTGTTCTCGATAAAAATGTATTTCAAACCGAGTATCTAGTGTGTTGTCTAATTGCAGTTTATTTCTTTGTTAAGGGGGACTTCAGTCTATATTGGTTCATATGCCTCCTTACATTTCCTTCCTGATTTACTTTTGTGTTAACCTTCGTATGTAGTTGTTGGAGTTTTCGTTGTCCTAATAAATCTCTATTTTTTTTTTTCATTTCAAATCTCATGTTGGTATTTGAATCATATCGCTATTAACAAGTAATAATCAATGAAACGTGTCTGTTTCAAAATATATTATGTCGCGTGTATTGACGATTTTAAAAATTAGCGCTCCGAAGTGCTATTGTTGTCCGCGTTGTCAATGATAGAGCTGTTCCCATGGGTTTCTCCGTTGGAGATATTGAATGCAAATCGTGGGGTTAAAAGTAAGAGAGGCACTGCGTGGAATTGCAAACTGAGTTGACTAACGTGAGCACACAGGAAAAAAAATCGAGCACCTTAGCTAAGAATAAGGTTCTCTCACTCATCAGCAAGCGGCTCAGAGGTTAGATAAAAGCAAAATCAGATTCTACCTAACACCCCATCGGGGTTAAATAGAGCGCGGTTTTTCAGAAAATCGGAGAATTTTTTCAAAGATAAAGCTAGAGAACCTTATTACGCTTTCAAAACGATTGCGTACCTTTGTCAACGTTTCCGAATCAATCACGGGGGGCAGTTAAACGAGGCGTTCAAAGCAGCTGGGAAGATCAACACAGCTAAGTGAAAAACAGGCCCATACTTCATGATTAACGTTCAGTCCGAATAAAACTGAAAGTCCTCGGAAGGTAAACTTTCGCAAGCAAAGCGAATTACAGAACGAGAGCGCTTCGCGTTAAAATTCGCCGATTATTAATTTCTGTAACACAGTAAGAGAGTTTTTTTCCAAATCAGGGTTCATATATAACTAGCGCGAACGCTTACTAGTAAACACTATAACCCGAATTAAGTATGGAGGAAGTCATTTTACCTCGTAGTTTTTGAATAGTAAATGATTTACCCTAGGCAACTTCATTAGTATGGCAGGAAGACACATATAGTTTAAGTATGGCAGGAAATCCGCCATTAAGTAATGGCGGGAAATCCAAATTAGTCTGCAGGAAATCCGTAACGGGGATTCACAACAACAGGAATCTACTACGCCGTAGTTTCCATATTGCGCCCCTTTTTTGTTTTTCCCCCCCCCCCTTTTTCTTACAAAGGTTTTTTAACAGGAGGCGTACTAAATCAGGAAAACATAACAATTGGTTTTCAATCAATATTATTCATGACGTAAGATGCTTTACATACGCCGTTACAGTACAGAAATACAGCACATACTCAAGAAAAAAGAGGCAAATGAAAAAAAATTAACGCGTTCGAATGAATCTACAGATGCTTACAATGCAACGCGACAAGTTAAATTGAATTGGGAATGGTTAAGAAGTATCGCTTCGGCCCTGCACCACTTGCTCACAAAAGAGTATCCAGAGGCTCAGTGGTTAGAGCGTCCGGCTTGATCACAAAAGGTCGTGGTTGAACTAGGAATTTCTTCTGAGTCGATGTTATTTCTAAGTTTCATGGTTAAGAAGCCCGGTAAACATTAAAAAAGGAAACAAACAGGCTAAGATTTATAATGAGAAGTCCTATAACCTACACATCTTTTGCTTTAATATGCTCATAGACTATGCATGATTATTGCATAATCACAAAGTTTTAGACTGGTTATATGAGCATACCAAACAACCCTTTTCTATATTACCAGGTTTAGGGCAGGATCAACGCCCAAAATAGTAAACAAAGATACCCAACAAAGAACTTAACAGGTTTCGTAACTGTCTTCAGGAAGAACTTCGCTTTGCCCTTGCACCACATTTCGCGCGACGTTTTATTATTGATTTTAATAGTTTAATATTACACTTTCTGTCAGACATTATTACATTGCGATTAGAGCAGCTCGGCTTAGGAATCCAGTTAATTTACACGTGTCGTTATAGATAGCTTTCCAGTTTTTAAAGGTTTTACAGTTTAATTGAACTCTGGAATCTCTATTGCGCATCTCTACTGCGCACGATTTTCGCGTTATTGGTACGCGCATATGAGCACAAGATAGAGATTTCCTACAAGCTAGGTTCGACAGCAAAATAAATGCTCGTTTTAAACGAACACGGTGTTGTTTTCATTGCTATTGCCATCGCCATTGCCCTTGCTACTACTACTACTATTGCTATTGCTATTGCTATTGCTATTGTTATTGCTATTGCTATTGCTACTGCTACTGCTACTGCTACTGCTACCGTTACCGTTATCGTTACCGTTACCGTTACCGTTACCGTTACTGTTACTGTTACTGTTACTGTAACACCCGAGATACTCTAGCTATACATAGTATGTTACCTTACACTTTAGAGTTGGATGACTTACATTTCTAAGTCGTTCCACTTCTCTACTGAGGTTTTCAAGCTTCGACTTGACAGCTGTTAGTTCCTATAAGGTAAAATCAAATTTTTAAGTTCCTAGGGCTCGAACCCAAACCGTCTCGATGCGGAGACGAGCGCACTAACCATGAGGCTTTCCGGCCTCCCATATTTGTTGTATCATTTAAAAGGGAAAAGTTGTCCCTGGTAGGAGGGTTGCCCTCTCATCCCGCATGTTTTAATGAGTATTCATATGAATAGAGTTATTGCTACTACCTTGCCAAATATTTCTATATCTCCCCTGGCTGGTTCTTTGCTATTGACCTATCTAAGAACAACTTGTCCCTGATAGGCGAGTCCAACGAAGTCTTAACAGGAGATAGAGGAGATAAAGTTTCCACAAGTCACTGTAATATACTTTCTTTTAAGGTAAATTGTGGCCTCGAAATAATTTGTACTTCAATCTCCATCTACTATTAGTTTTGCTCTCTCCGTGAAAATTAATACATTTGTTTCAGTTGCTTATGGTCAGCTAGCTGTGATATTACAGTTATGATCGCTTACAGACCTTTATATCGCATGTTCCTGGTTCGCCTTTTTTGCCATCTCTTCCTTGATTGCCCTTGTCACCCTGCGAGAATACAAAGCACGTGCCTAATAAGTAAATCAGCCCGAGCAGGAATGTGCAAGAAGACAACTTACGGTGAAGGGAGGAAGAGAAATATAAGAAGCGGTGGGGTATATGGGCGCATCTTGGTATCCCACTCGCCTAATTCAAATGCTCGTGACCTGGATTTCGAGAGTTTCTTGCTGGCAGTTTATAACGCACATTCTTTCTAGTACTAACCTTAACTCCATCCCTTCCACTCAAGCCATCTCTTCCTACAAACACGAATAATAATACCTTTATTTAAGTGTCAAAATAATTGAACACATGTCCGTGGTAATGGATTTTTTCCATCTTGAAGTTGCATGCTTATTACTTATTTCTCTGATCTAATCGGAAAGAGTATGTGACACAAAACTGGGATAAAAAAATTGAGAATATAACTTAGAGTAGATGAGCACAAGTTTAAGGATGGAGTTAAGGTTAGTACGGAAAGAATGTGCGTTATAAACTGCCAGCAAGAAACTCTGGAAACCAGGTCACGAGCACTTCAATTAGGCGAGGGGATACCCAGATGCGCCTTATCCCACCGCTTCTTATATTTCTTTCCTCCCTTCACCGTAAGTTGTCTTTTTGCACATTCGGTTCGGGCTGGTTTACTTATTAGGACGTGCGTTGTATACTCGCAGGGTGACAAGGGAAATCAAGGAAGAGATGGCAAGAAAGGAGAACCAGGAACATGCGATATAAAGGTCTGTAAGCGAATCTATATAACTGTAATATCACAGCTAGCTGACCACAAGCGACTGAAAGAAATGTATTAATTTTCACGAAGAGAGCAAAACTAATAGTAGATGAAGATTGAACACAAATTATTTCGAGGCCGAAATTTACCTTCAAAGAAAAGTATATTACAGTGACTTGTGGAACCTTTCTTTACGTCCTGTTAAGACTTTGTTTGAGTCGCCTATCAGGGGACAAGTTTTTCATATAGATTGGGCAAAAAAAAAAAAACAAACAAACAAACAAACAAAAAAAAACAGAATGGAGAAATAGAAATATTTGGCAAGGTAGTAACAAACTCTATTCATATGAATACTCATTAAAACATCGCTCAGATGAGAGGCCGACCCTCCTACCGGGGAAAACTTTTCCCCTTTTAAACGATACTACAAATATGGGAGGCGCGAAAGCCTCATTGCTAGTGCGCTAGTCTCCGCATTGAGCGGTTTGGGTTCGAGCCCTGGCCGGGCCCATTGTCTTGTATTCTTACGCTAGGCAATTTACTCTCACAGTGCTTCTCTCCATTCAGGTGTAGAAATGAGTAGCGGAGAACTTAATTCTTAGGGGTATCCCTGCGATGGACAAGCATCCCATCCGGAGAAGAGGAGGAATACTCCTAGTCGTTTCACGATACAGAAATCGGGATAAGCAGACTTTGCTTAAACTGAGCCCTTCTATCTTAGGTTCAGTAAATTTTCCTTTACAGTTTGTTCATGTCTGCCGGTTGCTGAATATTGAAAGAACTTAAAATTTTTACGTTGTAGGAATTAACAGCAATCAAGTCGAAGCTTGAAAACCTCACCAGAGAAGTGGAACGACTTGGAAATGTAAGTCATCCAACTCTAAAGTGTAAAGTAACATAACATGGATAGCTGGGGTATCTCAGGTGATTGACAGTGAGATAAAGAGAATGAGCCTCGTGAAAGCTGCCGTGAAGCTTCCTTTTCACTAGGAACACAAGTGTATGCGTGAATACCCAATGAGAGCAGTGCA